>JAQFYB010007371.1:0-10908 GCA_034694085.1 Pogonognathellus longicornis
ATCGTAAATGTCTCGTAAGTTGTGTATCGTAACTGCTACGATATACTATAGATACGATGTTTCGAAAATGGGCCCCCAGACTTTGAAACTATAAAATAGTATGGAAGAGGATAATATTAATTTGAAATTTCTCTGCAATATAAAAAAAATCTCGGTATTGTACAAGCAAGTAGTTAATACTTCAATCAACTGCAGTATTATTTGCAGTTTATATTTTAAATATTAATAGCCAAAATATAATATAGGAACCGAATCGGAACTTAAGGTTTAAGAACCTTGCACGAACCGTTTGGAGATCAAAATTTTAAAAAAACCGTCAATGGCCCAACCAATGTTGAATGTTGCAATGGATTTGATTTCTCGGTCCCCTTTAACCATTTACACCTCTACAATCTGGTGGATACTTCGTCAAAAGATGTTGTACGTATAATATTGTATTATTGTGTCATTCGAGGTTTGTCCACTTTACACAATATATATATAGTCCATATACCCAATGAAGCCGAAAATGATGATTTTGGACCAGGGCCCATTGAAGCCAGGATAACCCCTGTACTATATCTATCACATAATAATAGATATGGACAATAAAACAAAAGAAAGAACAAAACCATGATTTCTGTTATAATTTTAAAATAATTTAATTTGCAAATGTTTTAATGATATGCAGTAGTTATTTCACCAGCTACCAAAAATACAAATCTCTCCGTAACTAAAAGGTAATTTGTTGATCTGTAGAGTAAAAAGCAATGCATGACGATTTGATGGTATGTATTTTAATCTTGAAACTGGAAAAAGGAAGCGCGTTTTCGCAAAAAGAATTTCTGTAATGAAGTTGAAGTAATTCATTAGCAAAATATCGCGTTGTGCGTGGATGTCATGCTGATGAATTGGTTTTGTTTGGTTGTGCGATAATATGCACATAATATTAATTAGTTTAACGAGAAATTCTATATACATGTTGGTGTGTTGTTTGAATCATATTAATATACACCCTTCATTAACCGAAATCCCTGATACCGGAGTGACTATTTCAGTTGTGTTCAGTATGTTCACCTAATGTGGCACAAAGAATTGAGTGCTAAAATTATAATAAAACAATTATTTGAAGAGGTGCTGTAAATACGAAAAAACTATTTGAAGATTTCAAAGGAATTAAAGACTTAAAAGAAACAAATGAGTTTAAGAACACAAATCAGACATCGTAATTTTATCTGGACCCCACCCATTTTCAAATCCTAGTTACGGCCCTGGGTAGTTATTATACTGACTTAGACCACTACAAGTTTGTATTATTTTTCGTCCATTGGAGTTTGGTTGAGCCAGCGTTGCACCATACTGACATGAGGTTATCATACACATAGATTAAAAAATAAAAATAAATGGCCTAAAACAACATCTGCTATCCAACTCTTACACACACCACAGATTATTGTTGTTAATTAATCTGTGATGAACATTTTGTTCAACTGTTTTCCTGACTCTGGCTTTTTTTAATAGCACCATGCATATTGGTTTAAGTTTCGACCTATATGAACTTTAGTAATGAGCATGCCATAAACGAATTTTGTCGTGGTTCAGCAGTTGAGAACATCATTGGCGTTTACGTTGTAGTCATACAGAATATCATGAGAAAGTTTGTGTATCTGTTAAATTGTACAAGTTGCAGTTAGTAGGTATGTATTACTAATATTTTATTTCTCACTAAAGGTATATTATCTGTTACTAACTAATACAACATTGTATGGATTGCAAGTTGTTTACTGTTCCAAAGCTAATTTTCATTTAGAATCTTACATTGGGTATTGCATAGAGGTGAGGACAGTATATACACCATTTGCCTAACTATTGTGTCTGGCCTGGCGTATATTCAGTACGTGAACTACGGTTGACAGTTATAGGTGAAAAAAAGTAAATTATTATGTGGTTTCATACCTGTACATGAAACGCTTCTTATATTATGGTGTATACTTCATGCTCTATGCTCATAATACAACATACCTGGTGTAATACACCTTCAATAAATTCTAACTACTACGACTTTTATAGAATAGAGTGGAGTTGGACTGTAATGGCAAGTCAACGACACTATTATAATATTGTACAAGAGAAGCTTGGGCACAACGTAATCGGATTTAGTGACACGTGGATAAACTTTAACCTTTTAAAATTCCCTGACTGTATCCATAGTGGAATCATATTTAAGAGTCTTTGTCTTGTAAAATACAAATATTAGAAATTATTATTTACACATGCCACTACTATCTGAAGATCATCCAATTTTGTAAGAGGAAAGTTAGGAGTTACGGGAGATATTATTAATACACTATACTTTTTATCCTATTATATCATTATACCATTTTTAAAGTCATCCAGTATGAAATTTAGGTAGGGGCTTGCAAATAGTCGAAATAAGAGTGCCTGCAATTAATGAGCGTTACTTTGTCAAAATAAATCAAAAGTATCCAATGCAACACTGACCATCCATTCATCAGACTAAGAAATAATTTTTGTGGATAGAATATTGCGATAGTTAAGATATGGTCAAAACATTAGGTAGTATACCAACCTATCAACCTACGCATACACAAACAACTGCAGACCGAAATCCAAACCGAAACAAATATTATAGAAGTTGTTTTCTTGCAGCGTTATTTAATGTGCCTTTCAAGTGATGCTTCTCGTAAATTTTCTGCTATATTCAAACAGGTTTTTGCAGTGAACCCAAATAACCAAATTTTACAAACTATTTTTGTACTTTACTCAATAAAAGAGATCTCACAAACTGATTGATTCGGATTGTAACTTCGTGTAAAGAATTTTTCAGATTAATTGTGTTCTCGGTGCCTTGTTAAGGGATTGAGGGGGGCCATTATATTTTTGTACTGAGAAATTTTGACACTTGAATAAAATATAGATAGGCACAATTAATATTTTAGCTACATCTGAATAGGAGATACAATTTGAACGTGAATAAAATTGAAGCTCATTTCTGCCACTAATTCTATCAAAATCGTATATTTGAATGGCTACAACTTATTCTTCTTGTTGAACAAAAATTTCCTGAACAATGAAGATACTAGAAACAACTATTTGTACAGTTGTATTGCTCAGATTGCTCACAATGTACTGATTCGATTTTTAGTTTATATTTTCTAATGCACATCTAATTCAATTTTTTGGTATCGAATGTCTGAAGTACATTGGCTCTTATTGTTCTCGTTAGATCGTACTGTTCTCGTTAGATCTTATTGTTCTCGTTAGACCTTATTGTTCTCGTGGGCCCTTATTGTTCTCATTGGCTCTTATCGTTTTTGTAGGCTTTTGTTGGCTCTTATGACCATTCCTAAGCTACCTCAACTGTCACCTTGGTCATTTTATGACATCTTAGAGCCTTTATTGACATATTGGGTTGTTACTTGACACATTTTCCCTTACTGACCCTTTACTTCCACAGTCCTTTACTGACTTGATTGGTTCTTTATTTACTGAAACTCTTGGTCCTTTATAAATAAATGCACACAATTATATAAAATATTTTTAATTTGCCACCCCCCGAAACCCAGTCCTGGCTACGCCTATGTTTAATTGTGACTGATACATAATGAATGCACAATGTGTAAGCTACTTTGTTTATAGTAAACCATGGTGAACAAATGTACATAATATTAAGTCATGTACACAGCGTACGGAGTGGTACAATACTTTGAAATTAGGTAGGTAAGTAAGCTTCGTCTAAGCTGTGCCTTCCTTTCTTTATCTGGAGTACGTTTTTATTAACAAATTGAAGTAAACGGCAATTGCTAAATTGTAATTGTCATTTTAATTGCCGTAGTTATATTTTTTCAAAATATTTGAAAAGCCTTATGAACGCACAGCAACATTATCTTTAAAGCGATGTATTTCACAATTGTTTACTCCCAACGGTTTATGAGACAAATTGTATGGGCTCATACGCTTTTTTACTTACGTTCTAAAATTATAGAGTTCCTAATATTAAAGTAGATTGTTAAAAAAATTGTTCGGAATTATCGATAATGCTTTGTTTGCAACCAAATTGTTGTTAATAATATTGCGGGCAGTAGCTTGATTATTTCGCTACTATTTATTTCTTTATCTGTTTCGTTATAAAACTGTAGTTGCTTTTGTAATACTGATAGAACATCCATAAATCAGATAAACAAACGTGTATGGAGATTGTTGCGTTACAATATGGTTTATATGTGATCTTGGATTACATACTTATACTATAGAATAATTTGCTTAAATTAAATAAAAGTTTTATAATTGATCTATACCTACTTGAAGTATATTTGAAAGTGTATTTGAATTATTATTTATTACTTAGAGCTTGTTTAATTTAACATTATCAATTCTACATGATCAAACGGAGCGTTCCAATACAATAAGAAATATAATTTGTTGCATAATATGTGTTTGTTTATTTCATCAATCAGTAAGGTCTGTTTTACAAAATTGTGGGGAATAAATATGATTTTGTGAAATTGCCTTTAACTTCTTCTACATAATATTAAAATGGTTAATAATAGTCAGTTTTGCTCTGAGCACTCTGAGGGGTTCTCTGAGAACTCAAAAGCTATCAAAATATAAATAGAACATTTACCTAAAAAAGATTTTGAGCAATCCATTGTATTATAAGTAAAAAGTATTGCTAGATATCGCTCACAAGGAGCTTCATGATTCCTCTACAAATGCTTAAAACAAATTTTGGTACAGACATTTTAGAAACGACAGTGAAATCTCCAATTGTATACGCAATGGGTCTACATGACTTTATATACTTCTGAATGTACTTTGCATCCCTTGAATTATGTGTTTTTACTTTGGCCAGATTTCTTGTTATTTTGTTTGCAGCCTTAGAATCCAAAGTCATTAGTTGTAAAATAGTCAACCATATAATTGTTATTACAATTGCATAACCCATAAAAATAATTGGGTTTGTAATAGAATCTGTATTAGAATTGTACTGGAAACTCATATAAATACACATCATTACAACTCTATTTACCACAAAACTCATTGGAGCGAGGTACAGTTTTGCAACTTTAATTATGAACAGACTTTGTAACATAAAAATTCTGTGATATTTGATAACATACTCAAAACGTCTTGCAAGGTCATCCGATTTGTATTCACCACGTCCTAGCCTGCAAAAGTAAATAGGAAATAATTTTATTATAAACATCTATTTGAGATAAGCTGTAAGTATTAGAAATATTGTTTACGTTATTTCATTTCCGAGCGATATATGAAGAAATGCTGCCACTACAGATGCATTTACAAGATTAATAGTAAATGTCAGGAAACATGAGAAACCCCACCAGGCAAACCATACAAAAAATAAAACAAATATCGGGCTTTTGTATTCTTCCGGAAATTTCGAATACGGCATTACTGGAGAATTATAAAATGAGAAATGGCGTAAAGATAAAATAATCGGGATTAAAAAAGCACAAATGTTTTCTATTCTAATAACGCCAACAATGAAACTAATTTGGACACCAGAAATAATTTTAGTCTTGTTGCAGTGAGTCTCTGTAACAAAAAATATTTTCATACTTTCAATTAGTACACCCTAATTAGGTGTGATTGTATATCTATATTATATTATTTGGATGGATAATTATGTGAAAAGTTTGCATAGATATTATGTAAATACTGTAAAAATGATTGTAGCAAACCTTTGAATTTCAAGTAGGTATTTATGATGTCATTAAAAACTATTGCAAAAAATTGAGCATGTAATAATGAAATTGTTTGTAGAAGAACTGCTATCCAATGGACAGAAAATAAAAGAAAATTGATCCCATAATAGAATGAATTGTCGCCTTGAAGGGTCCTCTGAACAAACTGGAATGTGTAAAATATTGTTAGACAAAACCAAAGGAAAATGTAGGCCGAATTTTTTACTGCAATTGATTTAGAATACTCAAATTTGACTGTAAACGTAGAAATATCTATTGTCGTTCGGCTACCCCCAATTACAAAACTGTATCTCACATTGGGCTCCAAGGCTTTAAAAATGCTTGTTAGAAAAATGTCTTTTTCATGCGTAGGCTCATTGGTTGTATTATACATTTTTCTAGGATTTTTCTCACTTGCTGAAACGACAATGACAAAGAAACTAACTTAACTTATTGCAGTTTGTTTGAGTCAGAAATTACTCAGACGAATTATTACTATTACTTTGCATGTCAAATACAATTGACAAAAGTTACAAAAATGCTTCAACATAAATATATTATGATTAGTGATTTTATTGTGACACCTGGAACGTACAGTACTGTTAATCACAATATAGTAATCAAGTTATCAAATCAAGCAAATAAACTAAGCTCAATGCAGTGAGGTCTACTCAGAGGATTTGTTTTAACAAGTGAACTGCTCTTTTCATAACGTAGAAGTATAATAGCATTAATACAATGGACATGACATACATATCGATCGTACTTGCGTTTATTTAATGTACAAATAACTTGTAAGCTGCAAATATAACCTTCGTTTGCTGCGCCCCTAATGTGGTAGTCGAAAGTGGTGTAAGTGGAATGAATAAAATGGAAATATCAGGTATATAATTTTCGAAAATTCGATATTTACTATTTTGTTTAAATCATGTTTTTAAATTATACCTTATTGTTTATTTGAATGCCATGTAGTATTCCCATGATATTTTCAATAAAACATACCTATAACGTCTAGCAAATTTAATATTTTCGTGAAGAATTAAAATAAAATACAGAGATAACAAACACAAAACTGTATATATACCACGGGCGAATACACAAGAGAAACTCCCTTTGGATTGAATAGATTATAATAATGATTATAAGGGTTGAAACATAAGCCATGTCAGTTGAATATAGGCAAGCTGGGAATAAACTGTTTGATGATTTTTTGCAAGTTCCTTATAGCTGGACGCTGGTTGTTACATGCCACTCCTATAAGAAAAACTATCGCTCTTCTAGGGCAATATCAAATTAATATAAATGGGGGTGAGGGGTTGGTTGGGGGGAATTCAGAAAAAATTATTATGCGTACGCAAACAATGGTTACCCCAAAAAGAGTCCCAAGATACCCTAAAAAGTCCCAAAAACTGACGCTACTTGCTTTTACATCTGTTTTACACAGTTTTATTATCATGTTGCGTATTATCATCATATTGCTCACGAAGAAGTTACATTATTCCTTTAAAAACATGCAAAACCAATTCTAGTACGTAACTTATTCCTTTGACGTTTTAACTTTGCCAATGAATAAGACGATTGTAAGTATAGTAATAGTATGACGCCTCTGGCTAATAAAACTACAGCTAAGCTACGATTGGATGACATTAAAACATAAATATAATAATAAATAAAAAAGATTTTGAACAATACATTTTCTTATAATAAAAAAGTATTGTTAGATATCGCTCACAAGGAGCTTCATGATTCCTCTACAAATGCTTAAATGTTAAAACAAATTTGGGTATAGACATTTTAGAAACGACAGTGAAATCTCCAATTTTATATGCAATGGGTCTACATGACTTTATATACTTCTGAATGTACTTTGCATTCCCTGAATTATGTGTTTTTACTTTGACCAGATTTCTCGTTATTTTGTTAGCGGCTCGGGAATCCAAATTTATTAGTTGTAAGTAAGTTACCCATACAAAAGTCAGTACAATTGCATAAACCATAAAAATAATTGGAATCATAATAGAATCTTTATTATTAGTAGAATCGTACTGAGAGACCAAATAAATACACATAATTACAACTCTATTCACCGCTGCAGCCAATGGAGCAAGGTACCTACTTCTTTCCTACGTCAATTATGAATTGACTTTGTAACATGAACGCTTTATGATATTTCAAAATATTCTCAAAGTCATCCGATTTGTATTTAGCGGCGCAGTGCAGCTACCTCTAACTCCCTTTAAGGCGGATTAGCGTTACTTGGACAAAATCGAGGATTATATTTCCTAATTGCCAACATACCTAAAATACTTCGGAATTGTTGTAATTGTGAAGCTCGATGTTGCCTTTTTTCTTAAGTTTTAAAATCAAATGTTGTTTGTCCAACTTTTGACTCTCCAACCAAACTATTCAGTACACTGCATTGAGTGCACTAATGGTTTGAGTGTGCCTTTGTGTATAGATGTGGGGGTAAATATTATTGAAAAATAACAATTTACATTCACATTTACATACACAATTTTGCATCTAATATTATGATAGAATGTAGATTATGCCTGCAGAAATCGTACAAAACGAACATGAGCATCTTATCATGAATTTGCAAATGTACAATCAGCATGCAATTTAAATAAATGAAACTGTAAAACGGAATAGTTGTTTATTAACAGCACACGTTTATCAGTCTAAATTGTTTAGCTGTAGCACTTTCTTGTGTCTTTTCTACTGCACAAGTGTTAAAATCGCAAAAATCGTAAAAAGTTTTGTACTAAAATGACTTCAGAATTCTTCATTTTGACAGGAAATCAAAATGGAAAAGTTTTAGCTTTTAATAATTTTTTGTATCAAAAAACCAGAAATTATAAAAATATTCAATATTGGAGGTGCAGAAGAGGTTGTTCGGTGTATTTAACTACTGATAAAGATCGTTCGATTTCGGTTGGAACTGTGGATAATCACACTCATGATTCTGAATTTTGGGAAATAAACATACTCAAATTTAAAATGTCTTTAAGAAAAGCAGTAGTTGAGAATCCACATGATCTTCCACAAGCTTTATACAGGTAAATTGCAAAAATAGAGCTACCTATATAATGTTCTAACTTGTTTTACTATATTAACTAATTACAACAAAACTGATGAATCTAGGAAAGTTTTAGCGGAGTTTAGCGTAAATGATCGTCTTCGAATGCCCCAATATTCTGCTGTGCGTTCGGCCATGTACGAGTATAGAAAACAAGTGCTGCCTAAAATTCCGAAACTACGATCATCCGTAAAGATTGAGGAAGATTGGTCTTTGACATGCGATTAAGAACAATTTTTGATGTATAATGACGGAGAGGCTGATAAAATACTAGTAAATACAGTAAATTTAGTAAAATATATTTGCACTTCTACATTTGTTCATGTACTCTAAATGAAATACTAAATTGTTATCTACAACCACCTAGATATTTGGTACAGAAGGATCTTTGTACCTACTTTGCTGTTGTTCATTAGTACTACTCGATGGTACTTTTAAGTGTGTGCCGAAATTATTTAATCAGTTATACACAATACACGGCGAAATTAATAAGAAGGTAAATTGAATAAACGAGTTTTACAAGTATTATCCATGTATAAATCTGTATACATAGCTATAATATTTTGTGCAGATATTTCCGCTAATGTACTGCCTGCTGCCGGACTTAACAAAAAAGACGTATATTAGAATGCTAACAGCAATTAAATTGTTAGCATTTCAAAGAGGATGGATCTTACAACCTACAGTCGTTCAACTGGACTTCGAAATTGCTGACAATAATGAAATTAAAGATGTGTTACCACATTCGCAATTGAAGGGCTGTTTGGGTAGGTGGCTAAGAAAATGTATAACGTTACCATTAGTGCCATTAAATAGAATTGATGATGCCTGGTTGAATATAAATTCTGAAGCTCCAAATACACCCCAAGTAACCGAGTTACTTGATTATATGGTGGATACTTGGATACACGACTTGGAACCACGCTTTGATAGGTAACGTGAATAACAGTTGACAAAACTTACTATATTTGCATACCATTACTGCATTGAATTTAAGTAAAATTACTCATTATATTAATACGATAACAGAGAAATATGGAATCATTACAATACTGAAATTCATCGCACCAGCAATTCCTTAGAGTCGTGGCATAGCAGAATTAACAGTGATATAAACAGATGTCATCCTAACTTATGGTGCTTTTTAGATGTGTTAAAAAGGGACCAACAATACATATCAGTAAAAATTGAACTTGCGCCGCTTACAGAAGAGTTGGTGCTAACGACTCCAAGACATTCTGTCAGAGAAAGACAAGCTCAATATGACCGTCATAAGTTAGAATTTGAAACCGGATATACAGATTTGAATACATTTATGAGTAAAATCAGCCGATTTTGCCCATCCGCAGTCAAATCAGCTCGTCCATCACTGAATTAGTAGCATTTGTTGGTATTTGGTATTTTAATATGCATAAATGACGTACTTCAAGTTAAGTTCTTTTACTCTATGTAATTTGTTTTAGAAATAATATTTAAATTATTAATTGTGTGACAATTGTTATTGCGTACCAACATCATCATAAAAATGGTTAATGATACTACATAAATACTAATGTAATAATTTCCATTTAAATTTTACTAAATTATGAATTATTTTTGAAGTTTAAATGAATATTAAAGAATACACAATTTTTACATTTTGTGTGATTGTAATTGTAATTTTTACAGCTGTATACATACATGTATAATATTGTTCATGAAATTGTTTGACATTTATTGAAAGAAGTATATATATCAGTTTTCAATACAGAAGCCTTAATGCACCAAATTATGAAGTCGCAACATCGCACTTAGTTTTCAACAGCTTGGGAGAGGATTAAGGGTTGCTTTTATACCAACACTAATTAGATTTTTCAATGTATTGAATTTGTCCAACAAACGCTAAATACCTAAAAGGTAGGATTAGAGTTAGCTGGATGCTCCCAGTGATGTCGTACCTCCACCACTTAATAATGGACGATAATTACACATAATCCAGTTTTCACTGTTAAGAATCCAGCTGTTTATTGCAGCAAATACAGTAAAACCTGAGTTAGCAAAGAGGGATGCACGGAATACATTGGAATTTTGTTGACCCACAAAACTCTCCAAACTTTAATATGTGATTGCTGCATGCTTCCTGGC
>JAQFYB010007372.1:0-10906 GCA_034694085.1 Pogonognathellus longicornis
TATTTCAAACATGAGTGATTTACTATGAAAAACGGAATTGTCAAAGATGTTTTAATAAATGTTCCGCACGACCGATTTCTTTCAAATCATCACAGTACACTCTCTTAACCATCCTTATTTTAATGTAAGTATTGGTATTCAGCCTAAATCAAATTTGGTATTTCAAAAAAATATTTCAAACATGAGTGGTTTATCATTTTAATCGGATTTTTCAAAGTTGTTTTATTAAATGTTCCGCACGACCGATGTCTTTCAAATGATCAAGTACACTCTAAACACTATCCTCTTGCAATCGTATGTGGTTATAAAGAGCCTAAATCTTATTTAATATTTCAAAAAAATATTTCAAACATTAGTGCTTTATCATTTTAAATGGATTTTTCGAAGATGTTTTAATAAATGTTCCGCACGACCGTTTTCGTTAAAATCATCACAGTACACTCTCTTAACCATCCTTATTTTAATGCAAGTATTGGTATTCATCCTAAATCAAATTTGGTATTTCAAAAAAATATTTCAAACATGAGTGGTTTAATATTTTAAACAGATTTTTCAAAGTTGTTTTATTAAATGTTCCGCACGACCGATTTCTTTCAAATGATCACAGTACACTCTAAACACTATCCTCTTGCAATCGTATGTGGTTATAAAGAGCCTAAATCATATTTATTATTTCAAAAAAATATTTCAAACATTAGTGCATCATTTTAAACAGATTTTTCAAAGTTGTTTTAATTAATGTTCCGCACAATCGATTTCGTTGAAATCATCACAGCACACTCACAAGAGTACCCTCGTTGAGAGCCTTTTTTAAAAAATCTTTAAAATATCAACGATTTATTTGTGCTAATGAATTTTTCAAATGATTTAAAAAAAATGTTCCGCACTGTTGATGTTTTTGAAATTATTACAATAGACTCACAAGAGTACCCTCTTTAAAAAGCAACTAATTGTTAAGAGCCTAAATCGCATTAGGTATTTTTAAAAATCTTTGAAATATCAAAGATTTATTTGTGTTAATGAATTTTTCAAATGATTTTTAAAAAATGTTCCGCAACCACAATTTCTTTGAAATCATCGCAATACTCTCACAAGAGTATCCTCTTTAAACGGCAACTAACAGTTAAGAGCCTAAATCGCATTTGATAATTTAAAAAATCTTTGAAATATCAACGATTTATTTGTGCTAATGAATTTTTCAAACGATTTTTTAAAAATGTTCCACACCAACAATTTTTTTGAAATCATCGCAATACTCTCACAAGAGTTATCTCCTTAAACGGTAACTAACAGTTAAGAGCCTAAATCACATTTGGTATTTTAAAATATCTTTGAAATATCAACGATTTATTTATTTTAATTGAATGTTTTAAATGATTTTAAAAAAATGTTACGCACCAACAATTTCTTTGAAATCAACACAATACTCCCACAAGAGTACTCCCTTTTAAATGAAAGTAGTTGTAAAGAGCCAATATCAAATTTGGTATGTTGAAAATTATTGCCATTTGAGTGATTTATCATTTTAAAAGGATATTTCAAATGATTTTCAAAAAAGTTCCGCACCACCGAAATTTTAGAAATTATTACGGTACAATCACAAGATAACGTACCTTCAAATGCAAGTAGTTGTGAAGAGCTTAAATCAATTTCGGAATTTCCAAAAATTTTATGACATCGCTTTGCATTTTCTAAATTTTATTGAAAAAAACCTTATTTAAAAAATGTTTCGCACCACCTATTTTTTTGAAATTATCATAGTACACTCACAAGATTACCCTCTTTTTACTGCAAGAAGTTGTAAAGAGCCTAAATCAAATTTGGTTTGTTCAAAAATGATTGACATTTGAATGATTTATCATTTTAAACGGATTTTTTATATTTATTTAAAAAAATGTTCCGCATCACCGATGTTTTTGAAATTATCATAGTACACTCACAAGACTACGCACTTTTAAACGCAATTATTTGTAAAAAGCCTAAATCAAATTTGGTTTTTCAAATACGATTGACATTTGAATGATTTATCATTTTAAACGGATTTTTTTAAATGTATTTTAAAAAATGTTCCGCACCACCGATTTTTTTGAAATTATTATAGTACACTCACAAGACTACGCAGTTTTTACTGCAAGAAGTTGTAAAGAGTCTAAATCAAATTTAGTTTTTCAAAAATTATTGACATTTGAATGATTTATCATTTTAAACGGATTTTTTATATTTATTTTAAAAAATTAGTCCGATTAGTTAAGCGCGGCAGTATCATTTTTCTATGACTATAACATATACTATAAATAAAGTATATAGTGCAACAAGTTATTCTGTTGCCTCATGTAATATATTTTATATACGCTCTGCTAACAGCGCCACAAACAAGGGTAATTACAGAACACATTAAATAGTTGACAGCATAGGCGCGCTAGTATACATCTAGTTCATTAGATTGTAGATATGCCCCCAGTTCCAAATAAATTAAAAGTTCATTCTGAATTTGGGCGTAATCCAACATATTATTAAATGCGTGACGCCATGTTGTTCTTGTTTTATGTATCATTCCTAAAAGCGTATCTAAAGTATACATTTCCCATTTATTCAACTCTATACCTTGTGGGTCAGCGCCAAATTTAAATTAAAAATGCTAATGCAAAATAATCATTAAAATTTTGACGTAAAGTCTAAATTCAACATTTGGAAAGTGAATTACTATTATTTTTTAATTACTCAGTGAGAAATAAATACAATGTAAACTTATTCAATGGACTAGAGTAGTGGAAATAGAACTTGCAGATTTTTAGAAATAAACATTTAAAGAATGAAATATTTACCAGCATGTATTTCTCAATAAATACTTTGTAAACAAATAGGAAAAAAGCAATTGATCGTATAAATGGTGATAATCTCCCAATATTTTTGCAACCTGCACATCAAAAAGAAGGTATAAAAAATTATGATGTTAATGAAATCTACAAATTAAGTTTAAATTTAATGATATTTATTTTAAACGTAGTATCTACTATTCAAATTGTCGTATAGATATTCAGGTTACCTAATTAAATAGTTTGCATAGTGTTTTTGTCTTTAGCAATACTCATGGCAAAATCAAAAACCTAGGTGGACGAAGAATCTAAATTCAAAAATGGAAATTTCAAAATGAAAAAACAAACAAAATTTAAAACTAAACTACAAGCAAATTTGACACCAATACAAACACGTTCTAGAAATCAGTCAATTATGAACCTTGAAAAGAGCATGCAAGAAATTAGAGATATATATGATAAAATATCTGCCAGTACTAAAAGCTCAAAATTGTCTCTTATAGCACAAATTTGTATGAAGAACATTGCTGATTCTGTGTATTCTTTAGCATATCAGAATGAAGGCAACTATGCCGCATTTAAACAGATTATTTCGTCACAATCTACTGTATTGAACCAAATAGTGTGTATACTAAGGGCCATTGAAACTCCAATTTACAATTTTGAAACGTTTGGTAAAATCGACGAAGTGTCATCAAGTTGGCTTCCAGTTTCTTTAGTTAACAATTTTGCTGTAGTTGATGTGCCCGGCGACGACAACTGCGGGTACCACGCAGTTAGCCTACTTTTATGCGGAAATCTCAGTCTCTCTCGTATATGCCGGATACTTACAGCTCATGATATGATTGAGCGAGAAGATGATCATATGAATAAGTTTAATGAAATATATTCAGAAGATGGAGCTAAAAAATATGAGGAACTTTTTTTGGAAGCAGTATTTGAAAACAGAAGTTTAGGATGGGCATCTACTGAGCATCTCCTTATACTCTCTAATGTACTGCAGAAATCCGTCTACGTTTATATTAACATAAAAATTTCGGCGGTTGATTTAACTGAAAGGCAATTAGAAGAGGCTTTTCGAACAGGAAATGCCATTGTTGCTAGTTGCAAATACCTTATTGCCAATGAAAATGTCTGCACAACTAACCCTCTTCGTTTGCATTTCCGATCTTTGCTGCAATCTGCATTTAACAAAAAAAAGAACGATAATTTTCAGGATCCACATAACCACATACTACCCTTAATTCCAAGAAGACGTGAAACAATAGGATTTGCCCCACATCAAAAAGTAGTGCTGTTCAAAAATCCTTCAAGTAACATGAAACTGAATCAAGTTAGTGATTTAAATACCTACGCAAATACATCTGCTTATGGTTCATCAGGAAAATCAAACAAAGAACAATCATATGTTCCTGACCATGTAATTGACAATATCAAAAAATTGGCGGACTGTCTGTACGGTTTAAGCAATGCAACCCAAGACCGGAGTAGATACTCAAGTTTTAGAGACATATTATGTAAAAACTCAGAAGTGCTTAAACGTGTCGTTTTACTCTTTGAAAAAGCTGATTTGCCGATATATAAAGAAAAATGCAATGCCCCAGATACAATCTCGCGTGCATGGTTACCAAAAGGAATGCTGCAAGATTACGAACCCGTAGACGTACCAGCAGACAATGATTGCGCATATCACGCTATTAGCAAAATAATTGGGGGAAATTTTAAATTGTCACGCATTTTACGTATACTAGCCGCCTATGATATGATACAATATGAAAGTGATTACAAACAATTACTAGAGAAGTATTCTTCAGAAGATCCTTTAGGATTTAATTTTCACTTTACTAAAACCTTAAGCGAAAAGTCAGTGGAAGGATGGTGTGGACCAGAACAGTTTCTGGCCCTAGCAAACCTATTGAAGCGCCCAATTCATGTCTATGCAAATATAGACTTAACTAAGTACAAGGAAATGTCTCGGAAGACGTTGGAAGAATCGTTTAATGCCTTTGAGTCGGGTTTGGGAGGATGCATACGTTACGTTGGCAAAAATTTAAATCAAGGTAGCTATCCCATTTGTTTATTTTGGCGCAACTTTGCCGAAGATCTACCAGTTTCAGGTGTTGAGCCACTGCAAGCAAATCATATTGTTGCATTGATCCCCAAACTGTATACACCAATGCAATTTAAGCCACAGAACGCGTGTTGCGAGTTCAAAGAAACCAGAGAGGAACGAATGATCCGTCATCCGCCAAAACATTTGCGCAACGCAAATCAATATGCTTCAGAAATTATTGACCTCACTGGTGAAGATGAAATTACGCCGGAAAAATGCATGGCTTCTGTAGTTGATAAAACGGCTGGAACACGAATTGAAAAAATGTATTTTACAGAATTCCACACTGCTGGACTCTGCAATTGTGATAAGCAATCCAATTTTTCTAACCCAGATCAGTGTAGATTCAGATCACTTATACACATCCGTGAAAATACAAATGAGACATTACAGTTGACCTCAGAATTATATCAAAACACTATTTGTAAAATATGGAAGGACCCCAAAAACAAGCGCCGTATTAAAGAAAAAGAGAAAAAATTAAGAAACTTTTTCAAAAAAAATCGTAAACTTAAATACTACATGGAAACAGGTTTAAACTTAAATGAGAAAGAGAATGTTAAAATTTCTCAGAATCTCGACATGAAACACGAATCGACAAGTGACGGGCCCCCATTTCATACTTATAATATTAAAACGGATTTGGTGGATAACTGCAACCGTCTTGAAAACAAATTTTTAGAGGAGAAACGAAAACTTACACTGCAGAGCTATGAAAACAGTCCACTTAAAACTACAGCCATTAATCAAACGGTGACACCGACGAAACCAAAAGCAGAAAAAAGTGTTGGTGTTTTAGAAAACCATTTACGGAGAGTAGAAGAAAAGAAGAAATATGATTTGAAAATACCATACTCCGAATTTCAATTAATCTGGGACTATGAATTAAAACGGTTTGTAAATTTGAATGACCTTTCGAGCATTGTACAATCTCATTTAACTCAAATTCATCCCAATGTTCGTTTTCGGAGAATAGCAGGAGCAACGATTAGGAGGAATCGCAAAAAGTCAAAATCCGCTTTCATATATTTTAATGCAAAATGCTCATTCGAAACAGGAAGTGATATTTGCGGAAACAAATTTAACTGTAGTATTCAAAATATACCAGAAAAAGACAAATGTGTTTGCGTTTCGGTGATAGAGACAGGAAAAATAAATCACAACTATGATATATCAGATCAACCCGTTGTATATCAGGTTAAAGCAAAATTGAGACGACATTTTCTGGAACAGTTGGAAAGTCAAACACCGGGCGAAGTAGAAGCAAAAGCGTATGAAAAAGTTACTTACGAAGAAATTGCAAGTGGTGTTAGAAGATTTGGTAAAAATGTGTTTGCAAATATGAAATATGAAAGCAAAATGAAAAAGCGAAATGCCAATGATAATTACAAAGATTTGGAATTGGAGCAGGAAAAAACTGTCAATTATATTCGACATTTAAGCAAGACGCCTTTTCGGTTCTCCTTGTATACGGAAAAAACACTCATGGAAATGGCTGACAACATTGTTAAAAATTCCGGTTTAACAGGATATTTTGATTCAACCGGAAGTGTAATTTCGTACAAAGAATCATGCATTGGAAAAAGGGGTAACTTGATGCGGAGGGACATATCAAAGAAAATATATGTTTATGCCCTAATTTACCGAAATTATCCCAAGAATATTGAAAAGGCATCATTTGTTATGCCTGGATTACTTTTTGGTAGTAACCAACATCATTGGGAAGCAATTAAAGACAGATTATCGTCCTTTTATGCAGACCTGAAATACTATTTACAAAATTATGATAAAAGTATTATAAAGCGTGTGTGTGTTGACATGTCATTCGCTAATATTAGAGCATGCATCGAAACTTTTAATCACGGTATGAAAATCTCAAGCTATTTAAATGAATTAGAAAAACTTTTGAGTGGAGAAAGGACCAAAGATACAACTCCATTAAAATGCATAGTATCTATGTGCAAAGCCCATTTGCTTCACTCATTCGCGAAAAATATTTCTGAGCATGTTACCAAAAAAACCAGTTTTCAAAAAAACCTGGCATTGCACGCATTTGCACGACTTATTCATTCCAATACTATTGAAAGCTTCCTTGGAAATTTTAAAAGATTTACAAAACTCTTTATCTGCAAACATAAGTTTGATGATCTAAAGGATATGCAAGATCAAGTTCGTGGCAAAACAAAATTGAAAGAGAATATCGATTTTGATACGGTTTTTAATTATCCGTTTTGGGATAGTGAAATAACTATTTTAAAAAATACAACATTTAAAAACTCATTTGGGATGTTTCAGCAAATGGAAAATATTATTGCAGAAATTAAAGAAGAGGAGTTACAAAAGGATAATGAAATCAAGGAAAAAATCAAGCTAGTCAAAAATCCAAACCATAACGAAAAAATAGTTGAAGCGTTCATGGCAACCTATGGCTCTTGTTTACCCTTATGGTGTTCAATGTACGCAATTCGGTTCGACGATACTTTCACACCAATTACTAATGGAATTATCGAAAACTATTGGGGCCAAATAAAATCACTTCTGCATCATAGAAAAAAAACTCCTGCAGATTTTGCTCGCATTTTTAAAACCTTTCAAGAAACGCTTATCAAAAAATACCTTGTGGGAAAAAACGATTTTCAATCACATTTTGACAACGAAAACCGAAAGCAGCAAAATGTTAGCAAGGAGGTGGATGAACCATGGTACACTGACGAAGATGAAAGTGAAACCGTAAGGTAATTGTATTCCACAATAAGTGAAACGTTTCTCACTTAAAATTATTTGTAGGTTTAAAAAATTGCTTATATAACATTTCCAGGGATATGTACACTGAAACATTTAAAACAAAAATGAAGCCACGGACGTTTAAATATGGACCACAGTATGAACCAATGAAAACAAGGAAAGAAAATCATGGTAAGAATATATACATATATATATATAATACCCAATTATTCAATGATAACAAGCAGGATAGATCAAAAAATTAACGGTGAAATGTGAAAAATAACGATTATAAAGACCAATGAAGGGCGTATTGCTTAGTACAGAGCGGAGCTTTGGATTGTAGAACTATTATGTTGATGTCGATTAATAAAAAACCTGAGGAAGATAATTTTAGATAAAAAATGAAAAAACAGTTTTCATTTTTTTAAATTTCAAATTGAAGTAAGCGTGCTAATACAGTATTATCAGCCGAGCAAATAGTTCTGATTCCCACATAAGAGAACATTCATTACGGTGCTTCGATTTATGTAGGGTTTGGTGATTTAAACCCTCCGGGGGCCACAAACCCTTGTCGGGCGCCATAATCTGGGGGGCGCTATAAAATATGCACCCAACCCCACCAAAATGCGTCCCCAACCCCCCCCCCCCCCACAAAAAATGCGCCCAACCTCAGAACCCCACAAAATTTGAAAATTTAGCTACACATCAGAGGCGGCATCGGGCATTTGCTTCTAGCCCGGGCGCCAGGCACCCCTGCGAACCCTTCCGACATAAATCGAAGCACCGATTCATTATCGAAATGTATAAAATTACTTAAAAGCACAAAATACACTAAATCATGAATTTTTACATTATTATTTAAAAACTGAAAAAATTGAACTACTTTTTAGCACCATTAGTAAAGAAAAAAATAATGTTGAAAATTATTATGCGAGACTGTTCAAATAGTTAATCTTAAAATTCCACATTTTCAACCTAAAATTATTAGCGGAATGAACCAAATAACAATACTTCATTAATTTTGCTTCGATTTTTATGTAAACTGATATTTTTTGACTTTCGACTCTCGCCATATATGTTTGGCGGTATTCTTAACGGTTACCTTGTACTATAATGCTAACTTTCTATGTTTACAGGAAAAGCCACATATTCTGGAAATACTAGAAACCAGTAGATATTGGTCCATACTTAATAAAGATATGTTGATAAATGATAATTCTGAAGGATTTTATTAGCAATGTCAAATTTAATACATGATTAAGTGTTACAAAATCAACAGCTTTAATTCTGTTTTATTTGTTAATAGCGTATTATCAATTATAGCAAATTAAGCATTTCTTTTATATAAAAATAAATACAATTAAATTAATGGTACAAAAAGCAAATAAAGTAAATCTAATAAAATAAGTGTTATATTTTTTAATGTTTGCACAATCAATTGTATTTACGATGACGTGTATTTGGTAGATGGAGGGTGCTGCAGTTGTTTCAAGCCAACACTTAGTGCTCAAACATTCACTAATTTTATTGAGAAAGTACATGAAAAATCATTTACCAAAAAATTACATTTTAATAATAAATATAATTTCAAAAACTAAAAATCAATTATCAAATCAATATTATTCATATATATTTAAAAGTTATTGGTCTTAAAAGTGTTCTGCAGTGGCTTTATTCAAATTCCTGGTGAAAACTTTCATTAATTTGTTTATGTGAAGTGTCACATGTCAAATAATTTTTGAAAATCTAAAATATTTTAAGCTTTTCAACATCCAGAAGCGTAGCAAGTATTAAAATGTGGGGGCTGCTCGATCAAAAAATGTTAATATTCTTGTCCTGTACAAATACAATTAAATGAATATTCTAATTAAATTTATATGTGTAGCTATTGTTCTCGTTAAGCTTTTGTCTAGTGTTCTAACAACTGCAGTAAAACTCAAAAAGTCTTCTGCAATATCGACCATCATCAACAGCTCTGCTGTGTAAGCAATAAGGTGAAGAGTTACGACTTGGCTTATTTCACCGTGTTTTGACTCATTTCGCTATAACTTTTGAACAGAACGTCGGAAGTCAATACAATTTATAATTTTAAAAGTTACTACAAAATCAACATTATGTAATTTTAAAAATGAAGTAATTTTTGAAGTTGCAATTTTTTCAAAACAATTGAGTTCTATAGATTAAAGGTACACTGAAAAGGTATCTAAAAATATGAAACGTATTGATCAAATGTAAACGATGAAATGAGTGAAACAAAAGATTTAATTTAGGCGCTTCACAACCACCTTCTTTGTTAAGAAGGTAGGTAGGCTTATGAGTGTAATGTGATGATTTCCAAAAAATTGGTCATCCGGATTGAACAACATTGATTGAACAATTATAAACATACCTCAAAAATGATAAATGTTCGTTAAACGCACATGTCACAATAACTCTTTTTAAATGTCAAATTTGATTTAGGCCAATAAAATCCATTTGTACTTTTAAGAAGGTAGTCTTGGAAGTTTACTATGATGATTTCACAAAAATCTGTGGTGCGGAACATTGATTAAAACGACTTTGAAAAATTCGTTTTAATTTACAAAACACTTTATTTCAAATATTATTTTCCCTGATTTGTTTCGTTTTAGCTTCATTTGAATGTATTTTGCCTGATTTGTGTCGTTTTAGCTTCATTTGAATCTATTTTGCCTGGTTTGTGTGGCTTCAGCTTCATTTAAATCTATTTTGTCTGATTTGTGTGGCTTCAGCTTCATTTAAATCTATTTTGTCTGATTTGTGTGGCTTTAGCTTCATTTGAATCTATTTTGCCTGATTTGTGTTGCTTTAGCTTGGTTAGAATCCATTTTGCCTGATTTGTGTTGCTTTAGCTTGGTTAGAATCTATTTTGCCTGATTTATGTGGCATCCACTTCATGTGAATCTATTTTTTCTCACTTGTGTGGCCTTACCTTGGTTAGTATCTATTTTGCCTGATTTGTGTGGCTTTAGCTTCATTTGAATCTATTTTGCTTGATTGTTGTGGCTTTAGCTTCATTTGAATCTATTTTGCTTGATTGGTGTGGCTTTAGCTTCATTTGAATTTAGGAGTTTAAAGAAATCGGTCGTGCGGAACATTTATTATAGCAACTTTGAAATAATCCGTTTTTAATGTTAAATCACTCAGTTTCAAATATTATTTTGAAATATCAAAATTGATTTAGGCTCTTAACGACCAACTGAAGTTAAAAAAAGACAGTCTTGAGACTGTA
>JAQFYB010007373.1:0-10905 GCA_034694085.1 Pogonognathellus longicornis
GCCTTTCAGGTACAATTGATTTCAAATTAATAGAAAAATCGAATTTTTTGCCTTGATGATTTGGTTGAGAAGGGGTCGTTATTAATATTTCTGGAAAATCCTATTGAATATTTGATTTTGATTCTAGTTACTCTCTCACTCTAATTGACACATTGGATACTTTGGCCATAATGGGGAGTAAGTTTTCCAATTCTGTATTTTTATATTTTTCTTTAGATTTTTGAATAATGAGTAAAACATAATAAAATTGTGTGCCTTAAAATATGAATGTCAATGTAGAAGACGAGTGT
Source organism: Pogonognathellus longicornis (assembly GCA_034694085.1). NCBI lineage: Eukaryota > Metazoa > Arthropoda > Collembola > Entomobryomorpha > Tomoceridae > Pogonognathellus > Pogonognathellus longicornis. The sequence goes on from JAQFYB010007373.1 coordinate 291, forward strand.
CTAATTAGATTTTTCGATGTTTTTTTGTACATTAGATTTCTCAGAATTCCGGCGTGTAGCGCAATTGATTATTCACAATGCTCAATTTGATATGAACATCAATGTTTCTGTTTTCGAAACAAATATTCGAATATTAGGAGGACTCTTATCAGCTCATCTTCTTAGCCACAAGTAAGTGACCATAACTCATAATATGTATAAAAATATAAAATACCTTTGGTTATGCTGTATATTAACAGTTTTGTATGTATATTCGTAAAGAGCAGGAATGGAATTAGAAAAAGGCTGGCCGTGCAACGGACCTCTTTTAAGGTATTTTTGTTGTGTTACATTGACCATATCAAAAGCATTATAATCTGTTTAAATGAATATTGATTATTATATATAATTGTTGAGGATTATTAGCTAATCTCTGATCTGTTTGTATGGTAGACTGGCTGAAAAGGTTGCACGAAAATTATTACCTGCATTCGATACAAATACTGGCATGCCGTATGGAACGGTTAACCTACGTTACGGTGTCCCTCCCAACGAGACTCCCATTACATGTACTGCTGGGGTTGGAACATTTATTGTCGAATTTGGAGCTTTGAGCAGATTGACAGGGGATCCGTTATACGAAAAGGTATTGGAAATCAATTTTTATTTTCTTAAAATGGTGCATCTTGAACTTTTTCGCATTAGCATATATATAAAAATATTGTAGGTCATCTGAAATTGATATTTTTATTACATAAATTTTTATTGCATGAAAATAGGTCGCCTTAAGAGCTTTACATTCTCTTTACTCTAAAAGATCATCTATTGATTTGGTTGGTAACCACATTGATACAGAGTCTGGTAAATGGACTGCCCTTGACTCGGGAATTGGTGCCGGCGTCGACAGTTACTTTGAATATTTGGTCAAAGGAGCTATTTTATTCCAAAAACCTGAACTAATGCACATGTTTCGAGTTAGTTTCAAGGCAATCGAAAAGCACTTGGGTAAAGGAGGATGGTATGTGTGGGCTACTATGGGCCAGGTAAATAACAATAAATCTCAATTTCTGATTGCTACAAAATCAAAAAGTAATCATGAATTATGTTATGAATTATCTTTGTTTATATAGGGACACGTATCAACAACTACATTTCAAAGGTAATTAAAACTAATCTGCATTATGTTTGACATTGAGAAAATTGAGATACAACTTAGCTTTTAAATCTCAATTATTGAATGAAAATTTATTTTTTCTATTAGTCTGGAAGCATACTGGCCAGGACTGCTAAGCCTAATTGGGGAATTCAAAACGGGGATGAAAGCGATGACAAATTATCACAGAATTCTTAAGCAGTATGGTGGATTGCCAGAACTGTATAATATAGTCCAAGTGAGTGCTTAGTTTTGGTTTGGCATGTGGAAAGTAAGTATTAAAATTAAACGTTCTCCAACTTAATTTCTCCAGGGAAGAGCTAGTCACCAAAGAGAAGGTTATCCTCTTCGTCCGGAATTAGTTGAGTCAGCTATGTACCTTTACCGAGCAACCGGAGACCCATATATGTTGGAAATTGGGGAAGATATACTTCATTCTATACAGCACTCTGCGAGAACAGAATGTGGGTTTGCCACTGTAAGTTACAATTTTATGAAACAGCCAATTCAAGATAATAACATTTACGTTTTTAAAACCACTACAAATATAAATAAGTTTTAAATTGTGTTAAGTGTAAATATGATTGTATTGGTAGATTCGAGATGTGACAACTTTGACTCAAGAAGATCGAATGGAATCATTTTTCCTAGCAGAAACAGTGAAATACTTGTATTTGCTTTTCGATCCTACAAACTTTCTTCTGGTGAGTATTTCTGTAAGTAAATGACATTTTGTGTATTTCTAATCTTTTCTAATCAATTTTTTGTAACTACCAGAGTGAAGAAGATTACGAAGTGATTGATCATCCACATGGAAAATGTACTGTTTATGCCGGGGGCTATATATTCAATACTGAAGCCCATCCCATCGATCCTTCGGCCCTAAATTGTTGTACTGGAATTCGAGATGAAGAATTACACGAAGAAATTGCAAATATTGATGAGATTAGAACGGCTCCTATATTTAATGGAAAAGGGAAACCTACGAAACCAAAGAAGAATGATATTCCGATGAACAAACAACAAACATCTCAAGAAAAGAAAACTCCAAGTAAAGATAGCCAACAGAAAGATGAAAATCCAGTAACGGGAACAGGAACGGCCACAATTACTAAACTTAGTGACGACGAAGTAAATGAAAACATACAAGTATCAAACAGTGAAGGAGCTTGCAAGCCGGATAAAGATGTAATGCCTGAGCATCACCCAGATGATCTTCCTAAATTATTGGAACCTCCCCGAATGCTCGATGATAGCTCTTCTGTCTTGGAAAAGCTATTAAAGAAACTATTTGAAGAGCAGGAAGCCCAAAATTTGAAGAAAGTTAGTCTTATCGAAACACAAGTCGGAGAATTCAATCAAGGTCCTATAGATTTTTCCAGACCGGAGTCGATTTTTATAAGTGATAATGAAATGGACCAAAAGATTCAATCAATTGTGGACAAACACACAACAAACAATCGTGGAAAAAAAGAACCGATAAAATCTGATGTAAAATCAGGAGCAAGCCCTCCCAGTACTAAGGAAGAACAAAATAATAACAGAATTAAAGTCAGAAGCAATGAAGAAAGTCCGGATTTCGATTTGATATTCTCGTCACATACAACAAGAAGTTTGTCCTTCTACTTTTCCTTGAAGTGGCTAAGAAACTTTCCCGATCTCATTAGACAACTCATTCCGTCAGAAAGATTTGATTTACAAGGATTCTACGCTCGAATGAGTGATCAATTCACGACAGAGCAATTTATCAAGGAATTCAACCTAACATCCAAATGGGTCCACGACTATGAAGTGTTGAAATGTCCTAGTGTAGGAATAGCCGACAGATTCATGTTTTTCAAACCCTCCTTAGATGATTAAAATTGAACTAATGTTAAATTGCACTGTTGTTGTTTCGATCGAGATATCATGGGTCTATGTCTGTATGCATTTATGTCATTTATTATTAATGTGTAGCAAAACTTGTGATTGTGATGTGTAAATATTGTAGTTGTATGAAGTTATTTATTTTGATGTCTAAATTGTTATAATGACTCGTTTTGTGAGATGTATGACGGCAATTTTGAGGTGATGAAGAGATTAGTCTGTTACTGTTATTTTATTTAAATATTACTACAATACTAGTTTTATCTATGAATGGAATTCGTTGTACTTGCATGTAGCCATCGAAATCTATGAAGTGATACTTAGGTCCGATGTGCCCAAAAATAAAGGAGATTTGAAAGCAATTACAAATTCGTAGGTAAAACTATAAATATTCAGCGTCAATTTATTCAACTCTAAAATATGTAACAGTAGTTAAGCATTATTATAAGATTTATAAAAAGTCTCTTGACAAATGAAGGTAGAACAAGTGATTTATATATATTTGGGATTAAAGGGCAAAATAATTACGTCATCATTCGTCAGCCACTTGTTTTTTCTTTTTCTTCTTCTTCTTTTTGGGTTGATCGTCACCGTTGTCTATGTCTTCAGCAATTTCGGCTGCTGCCTCCCCTGCATAAAAACTACTCTCTAAAGGATCCTCTTGGTGCTTCTTTTTCTTTTTCTTAACAGGTTCTGTTGTTTCTAACTCATTGCCGTTAGTTTCTTCTTCGTCCAACTTCCGCTTTTTGCCCTTCTTACTCTTTTTGCTTTCTGCAGCCATAGACATTGATAGATTCATAGACTCGTCTAAAGCTTCTTTCATAACATCAACATTCTTTCTAGGTACGTCACCGCTTTCGTAAAATTTCAATCGTTCCTCCACTTGCTCCCTGAGTTTTTCCCCAAATATGCTATTTGGCGTTTCTAAAATATAATAAAATAATCTCAATTACACGTCATTTTAACTTTCACGAGTAATTATTTGTCGTAATATGACAATTTCTCAGTAGACAAAAGGGTAGATTTTTCCCTCAGACTTTAGTCAGAGTGGTGCATGCCCACTCATCATCGAAAATCAGTAAAATCGAATAGAGTAAATAATGTAACAATACTTACCCGTGAAACAGTCTATCCTTGATGCAATTGAACATTTATTAGCTAAGAATCTTGAAATGCGGCCTTTATTGGTAGATCCAGCCCTCCCTTTGAAAATAAAACAGTTATAATACAATAAAGAATATTTTGGGGCATAAGCAAGAAACACTTGTGTTTTTTCCTTTACTTACCTATAAATGTAGAATGAAATAAGAGTCCGTATTTTGGCGTTTTTCCTCGAGTTTTCAGAGCACGAAACAAAGCTTTTTCTGCCCCCAAAATCTGAACAGTAGAAGCAGGAAACTTGGCTAAATTGGTGAGAGACCCAGCGTGAGATATTAACCTAGCTGCAACAGTTTCGCCCAATAATGAGGTTAAATTAGGTGCAACAGCAGACATTTTCGATTGAAGATACGTCAGTAAACTCCTGCAAAATAATGAACAGTTTTATAGCATACACTTTCATTAGAGCAGTTGTTCCTTATTTCTACATTTAGTTGTACCCATGCAGATTTTTTGGCACATTGAGGTATAGTTAACAAATTGTAATGTGACTTGCATCTTATGATAACTTAGTATAAGTAAGAAAGACATCCCCATGACGCAAGACTTTAATTTAGGCCCTCGGAAAGATACGCTAGCGATTATGCGCTAGAATATGGCAAATAGGCCAACAAATGATTTTGTTTCTAAAAGTGTGTCAACTTTACCTTCGATATTCTGCCAACTTGATAACTCGGGAAGCAAATGATTCAATATTAATCAAATCGATAGGTGAAATATCCATCCCCATTGATGACCTTGACGCATCCAAAACAGCTTGAGCTTTGCCAGAGTCGCCTATAATTTCTTCGAGTTCTTCTAGTTTACTTTCGTCCAACTCCTTCCGATTCTTGATGAAATGAACGACTTTTGAGTATGTGTAATTTTCGGATACAATTTTGATCAACTCTGGGAAATGATATGAATACCACTCTCGAATCCTCATAGAAAACGTATTAACATCTTTGTCCAGCTGGTCGAGAAGGGCTATTCCTTGAATGATCATATTGTCTTGCCGATTTACATTGAACTTCACCTTAGATCTGGAGTAAGAGTGACCGAGGCCAAGTTGGGCAGTGCTTCCTAAAATAACATAAGTTGAAAATAGTTTTAGTCCCTAGTTAAGTTCACAGTTTATTAGATAGATTCAATAGTATAATAGTTTGATGTTTGAAGTTTGTACCTGCTTCAGATGTCAGTCCTTTAACCATTTTGTAGAAATGCGTCCGAATCCCTCTCGTGATTTCCAGAATTAATAATCCTACCCGGAGTTTTACTTTCGGGAACGCTTCGGTAATTGCTGATGCAAGCTTATTTTCTACTATACCCAGTACAAGACCCTTTACTCCGAGTTGAGCCAAGAAAGTCTTCAAATCATCAGTTAAAACACCCTCTGTAATGGAATTCAAATTTTCCAATGCTGCTGGTGCTGTTTTGAATGGACTGAAAGCAACCAGTTGGGCTATAGACGAAAACCTGGAGTAATCTCGGATACATTCTTCAACCTAAATGAATCAAAAACGAAATTGCTTAGAACTCGATACCTTCAGGGGGAGGGGGAAATCGGCAATCAAACCAAGAAAATGAAATAATCTAATTATAAACAAAACCAACAGTAATAGAACTATCATAATTTGAAAGGTTAAAAAATACCTCTGCTTGGAACATGCTTTCTTCCTCGAATTCCCGAATTTTGAAGACAGAAAATCCAGCTGCATGTTCGAACAAAACGTGAAGTTTCTTGTCCCCCGACATTTTAGCTGTTTTTGTCGGTTAAACTTCACAAAATTCTCCCTACCACTAGTTCCCCAATCAGTGGTATTATTCACTGAAGTACTAACTAAAAACTTTTCAGTTTGCTAACAAAATTTTATTTTATTCTGCAGTGCGGTAAATGCTCCATCCTTCCTCAACGCACGCACGAAAGAAAATGCGTCTTCTTTCTGGCTTGGAATTGGAGCTGCAGTTTGAGGCTTTTGAGGGAGCATGCGGCCGATGGTGGTCCAGCGAATAATGGCAGTGCACATCCACGTGGAAAAAATCGTATGCACGAAGGGAAAATACTTTTAGCGGCATTCACCTTTCCAAGGAAGTGGGACCTATGAATACTTCCACTTTTGTGTTTACAAATACAAACAACTCACAACAAACAACAAAAGCAACTCTATTTATTTACTGTTTACGATTTAAAGTTAAAGTTAAAGATTTTAAATGTTTTAGTGACAATTAACAGTTAATTCAATAGTTAATTTATGACACAAATGGGGTAAATTGTATTAACATCAAACACAAAAGAGCCAACAAAGGAGCTTTCAGAAAAGTCAGCATTGTTTGATTGTTTCTTGAAATCTCAAATAAGGTCAAATTTGAAATTGTGTAAAAACAAATATATTTCATTATCAGACTTATTTATAATTAACTGTCCGTTCAAAAATTAAATGTCAACTTTTTGTTCAATTTTTGACAGATATTGCTCATTCAGCCCAAAGAAAAGAACAACTTTGACATTTGAAGTTACATTCAGACATCAGACCCTGACACCAGACTTAGATTGTAGATTGAGGACAAAACTGAACTCGGATTAACTAGTTAATTAATATAGTAGCAATCTGTGTTGTAAAATCAATTTGTACTGGATGGTTTGCTGACACCCGGGTGGGACTGACAACAACGTCGCCAAAAACTTCGTCCTTATAAACGTTGAACGTGTGATTTGTACTTTCAACTTTGTACCTGCTGTAGCAGTTCTGATTGTCAATCATAAATGGCTTCAGTCTCCCCAAAAAGTAGTAGCAGCAATAATCAGCAACAACGGGTTTTATCACAAAGTAGACGGTCATCTAATCATGAAATCGTTACTTTCTTAGAAAATTCTCCAAAAGGAAAAATTGTTTATCAAACCGGATGGGATGCTTCACCAAATAGTATCTGGGTAACTCTTTTAAATATTTAATGGGTCTAGGGTTTGAATTCAACGTTTTCTGTTTTGTCATATTAATATCTTTTGCAAACACAACCATCCAAATATTATACAAGACATACAATTTGCATTTGCTCTAGCCTGGTCTTGTATTTTTTGTATGGTATGTCCAGAGAAATGTGAGTTATTCTATAATATATATATAACATTTCTCTGGATTTGTCCTATTCGGATAATATATTTAAGTGTATTTTATGTATACTCCCTTCAATCTTCATTAAATATTTCATAAAATATCAACTAGATCGCAAAATCAATTTTTAATTAATTTAGTATCGGTGAAGTCAGCAGCAAACTAATGATTTTTTTTAATTTATGCAGCAGTTAGTGAAAACGGTACAGGCAAATTCCGAAGAAAAAAAGCATGACGTTCTTGAACGGGCGTACAGGTAATTTTTTTAGAGTTTTCGGATTTCATAATTAATGCTGGAAAATTAACTTGATAATACCTTTATTGATTTGATATTGAAAATAGAGCTGCAAAAGTTGCTGAAAGGAGAAGTCTTTCATCGCTTTCCTTTGATAGTTGCAGCCCTGACCAAAGTGATAACAAATCAGGCTTCTCCAAAAATAAGTCGTTTACTGCAGTTGAAGACAATTTGTTATCGCCCTTTGGAGTTGGTGGCTTATCTCCAAGTCCTAGCTCCAACAGATCGTATGGAATTGGTAATTATCATTAAGTCATTAATCTAGTATTAGTTGATGTTGATTTACTATTGAAACTGTAATTCATAATTTGATAAACATAATTTGGACAAAAGGTTTCTGTATATTATACATCTAATTTTTGTTGCGAAAGTAAAGAAGCATTATATTGTACAATACACACTCATATGTATGATATTTTGTTCTTTCGTAATTGATATTATTTTGTGAATTGTGATATAACCTACTATTTAGTTGCAGTTTCAAGGGTTTTGGTTATAAATAAGTAAATGTTAATTATGATGAGTTTCTCTTTGTATTCTATAGTTTGATTGTATTATAGAATACAATGAACAATGAACCGCGTTTGAATGTGGTTTTCATTTAACATTTAAAATTTCAAAAATAGCGTAACTTGTATGTTTTTAACTTTTATTGTTTTACAGATTCTTCCTCATCTCAGTCATTAGTAGCCACACCTACACGTGGATCAAGCCAGAGATTAATGCCGCATAATATTTCAAACCAAAATGCCAAAGTCATGGTTAAAGTAGCTTCTAATTCTAATTCGGACAAAATGACTAAAAGGTTATCAAACAGGGCATTAGGAGTTCGTGAAGAAGACGACGATTTATTGAGCTTGGAAGATGAAGATATGGAGCCCGTAAGAAGTGCTTATTACGAAGTTAAGAAGCTGATTATCGACCATGAGGTAACTCGAAAATATAATAATGACATCAGAATGATGTTTTGTGTTGGTTGCGAGAATTGCGACAACAATTTACAAGAATAAGAATAATAGAGGTATATTTTTTATATAGAATGAGAAGATTCGTCAAAATGTAGAGAAAAAGAAGAGGGAAATGTTGGCATTCGATGAGGCTAATGAAAGAAGAGTGATTGAATATGCTAAGACGCTGGCGAAGCTGCGAAATGAAAAAGAATTGCAGGATAGTATGAAAATGCAAGAGCTTGAGAGAGATTTAAATGAAAGGAGGAATAAAGAGTTGGCGAGGCGCAAAATGTTCCAAGAAAAGGATGACTATCAATTTGAAAATCAACGTCAAGAAGAACTTATGAAACTATCTGCGGCCTTAAAGCATGAGAAAGATATTCAAAAGAGACTTGAAGAACAGCAAAAGGAAGAACGTTTAATTAAGGAAAGAGAATTAGAAGAAAATCTTAAAAAAGAGAAACTACTAAGGGATGAATCGGAGCGCTTGGCAACTGAAAAGGCGCAGGTAGAAAAAGACAACAAAGCCAAGGCTGCTGCACTTTCTCAACAGGTGCCTAGTAGTCAAGACCTTCCTCCAGGACTGAAAAATTACATACTGAAAGAAGATTTGCTCATGTATACAAAGCTTATCAGTATAGAAGAAAAAATTACAAATGATGTGGCCCACATTTCATCTTCAGATAGTTCACTCAAAGAGTATTATTTTGGTGCCTTGAAAGTAATAAATACACCATTGAATTCTTTAGCCAACCTATCTGAAGCTCACTTACAGCAAAAAGTAATACATTTTATTGATCTCCTAAGTGGAAAGCCAGTTATAGCAAACGACACAATGCACGTTCCGTTTCAGGCAACCTGTAAGTCTCACAACTAAATTATTATTCAAAATTCGGAAAACAATTTTATATGTAGTAAAAAAATGACTGCAAAATTATGCAAATGTTTTTACTTTTTTGCAGCTGTTCGAATGGGCAATTTATTTATTATGAAGGTGTTGGCTTACCGATTTATTAAGAAGAGCGAAACAGAAATTACAAAACAAAAATCGTGCGTCGAGTCACTTGCAACTGTTGGAATTCATTTGTGCAAACGATTTCCTGAATGGGCTAGTTTAGTTAATGCATATTTCTACAAAATGTGCCCGTTCCTCGTTCCGTTTAGTTTCCCCAGAAATGATGACAGTGTAGAAGAATACGCTAAAAGACTGGGACATGATTTAAGTGGAGGTGAAAGTGCCATGTTGCAAACCCTGCTAGACAAAATTACAGGGTACATTTTCTATTTCACTTTTCTAATAAGATTTTTCGTACAAGTTTTCTACAGCGTTAAATGTATTATTTACAGATATTGCACTCTTTATGCTTTGATGGTAAAGCAATTCGAGCTGAGAAGGGTTGGTGACATAGGACTAAGTACCAAATTTTTTTCTATTGGCGAAGTTTGGCGGATATTATCAGCTACCATGAGATTAGGTAAATACAAAATTGAAGCTAAACACACAAAAATCATTAAAATATACCGAATGACACGTTTTTCAGTTGTTTATTTGGATTTTTAGAACCACAATTGGATGTCACTGCAACTACCATTCACATTTTACTGGACATTTTAGGCGACCGTTTGCAAGCAATCTACGGCCTACAATTTAAAAAGTTAATTTTTCATCTAGTTACTGTTTATTTACCCAAATTAAAAAGTGTGACCCCGGCAGGGAAAGCTGGTGCTTTGACTAGACTTCAAATATTTATAAAACAAAAGTGGTTTATGTAATTTACAATTTTAGCTTTCAACTCTCCTATTAATTTGTTTATTTAACCCATGATTAGTAGAGTATACTCTACTAACATTGATTTTAATTTAACCTATTAAATTGACATTGTAATATCTTGCTCTGATATTTTATGTTTACGAAGTTAATAGTATCAATAAGAACTACTGGCCTAATTTATTGACAATGAAAGATGAAGTATATTATGATTGTACTGTTTGTGATACTCGGCTATAAAAACTAAATAATATACATACACAATAATAAGATATCAATCAATGTATTTCTACATACGTTTAGTTACTTGGGTAATTTTCAACTGCATCTCTGTGTATATCAGGTAGCGCAAAT
>JAQFYB010007374.1:0-10904 GCA_034694085.1 Pogonognathellus longicornis
TACCGCTTTTAGCCCAAAATGAACCCAAGTCTGTCTGTCAACCAAGGAACGAACTTTCTTAATATGATGGTCTAGATCTACTATATATTACAACGTCTTTGGATTTTATGGCATTCTACTATCGGTGTGTATATTTGTTTATTTAGTTTACATTGGCGTTGGTGTCGTTGTTTTCCACTATATCAGTTTGAGTTCCGGTTTGATAGTAAATGCAACCATACGGGAGTTAAGGTAAAACACTAAATAATGCTATTTTAATTTTGCTGCAACATTTATTTGAATATTCAGGAAAACGATTATAATATTTATCGTTCAATTTCTAGTTTTACTTCCAGTTCCTTAATATACATTGCTTAAAGCATAAAATATTTTCATAGGTACCAAAAAATTGGCATTAAAATCTGATGTGTTGAATTTGATTTTAATAATTCATTTTGCAATGTGTCATTCATGCAAATTTTAACAATAAAATAAAACTAAAAAAAAACAATAAAAAACATATTACAATGACAGACAATTTTAATAGCCAACGTCAATAAAATAAAATCAATTTAAAGTTAAATATATCTAAATTAATTTCGTTGTACATATTAGTACATACCAATACTTTTATCGCAATTTCCTTTAATTTACTTTACACCAAATTTTTATGATAGGTATATTAACATTTTCAACAGATCATCAATTATGAAGTTGAAATTTTTACAGATTCGGTCGGAAGCTATACAAAACTGTGGATTCATGCCGAAGTCCAGAAAATATACACTTCAGCTGTGTTGGTTTACACATATTGGCTACTTTGGCAAATGAGGCTTACAGTTTAAAGGCTCAGATATAGTTTGCGACTTGGATTGCGAATGCGATTTGTCTGTCCGAAAGCCCCAATCACAGCCAGTATAAACAATTATATCCCGCCTTATTTCTCATTTGGCGCGTTGTGGTTGGTGCTTTCTGAAATCCAATTCGCAATCGCAATCCAAATCGCAAACTATATCTGAGCCTTAATGCTGCTATATTTTCATTTTTTTCTTAAACGAATTGTGTATATTTGCAATTATATATGTATTGTAAAATTACAATCGGCCGACAAAAAAGCGGTTGTCGCGTGCTGGCTATTTTGTATAGGAGCATTTATGGGTGATATGATGATATTTTACATAACCGCAATGCCATATCAGTCATTCAAAAGTGTTTCTCGAAGTTTCAAAACGCGAGCTTGGAAGGAGGAAAGCAATGAAATATTCAAGAAGAGGGTTAATTCATATAGGGGATTACGCCTTCGGTTAGGAGTATATTATTTCGCGAAGAAAATTGATGTGGGTAAAAACTTGCTCAGCGTTTGCAAAGGTACAATAAGTATGCTTTTAACACTTCGATGAATATAAGATAGCTCATTCAGTATTACGGTATAGGTGTTCAGAGGTTTATAATAAAATATATAATGCTTGTGGATTTGTTACTCAAACTTGGATCTGAGGGCTAGGAGACATCATATGTGTTGGAGAACCATATCTGTCTCGATTTTTTGATTTGGACCATAGAAACTATAAACGCGTTAATAGTATACATATCAAATTACAATTTAATAAATTATTTTACAAATATTTTGATTTCAAATGTTGAAATATTGGACAACAGTTATAAAAAACCATTCCAAACAGATATAAGTAAGTATCGAACACAGTTATACTGCGAACACACAGACAAACGGAAAGACAGACTGACAGACGCACTGAAATTGAAAACCATGAAACAGCTCTGAATTTCTGCGACAATTAATAATTATAAATGTGTAAATAGTTGAAGGCGTGCTATTAAATAATTTTCATAAAGCAAATTTATTCCTGTGTTTTTATTATTATTATACCTAGCAAAAATTTTTAAACGGTATAAAATATACCTAGTACAAGTTATCTAGTTGTGTCCGAAAATTAGGGTGTAAGCCTGCGATTAGGAGTATAATATTATTTTGGAAAGAACATTGGTGTCATAAATAATGTACACTCCGTTAGCACTGGCACAATAAGCATGCTTTTAACATTACAGTAAACACAATACATCTCCAGAGGCGTATCTAGATCTCATTTTTAAGGTGGTGCTAAACTTAGTTCAATGCCAAAAGCCGAAGTGATATTTTACACATAGCGCAAAAAATTGATAAAGTTGAGGCAGAATAATGTAACTTTCTAATCCAAAGAAAGTTGTCAGTGAGCATATTTAATTTTTAAAAGACAGTTTTGATAATTTTCCTATATCTGTAAATTTTGTTTACAAATATTTGCTAGCGTCCTTTGGGAACGAAAGAATCTAGATTTATAATTTTTCCAAATCCTTCTGCATAATTTTGCCAGAACTGAATATATGCAATTATTATAATGCAGCTGTTTACAGGACAACCTATTATATTATATTATTGCTTCTCTAAATTTTTATCACGAGCCGCCTGAAATATTACTTCTTACATAATGAAACGTTTTATAATGCCACTGAATTAAAAAATACTTTGTGGAACCTTGTATTTATATTTAATAATACACGAACGCCTTTGGGTGTTTGTATTGGAAATATAAGGTTAAATTGGATTTTTATCATAATTCACATTTTGTACATTTCAAAATTTCAATATTACAACCAATATCTTTGTAGTGTAGGTAAAATACTTCTCGTAATCGAAATTTTTGGGTTTTATTTTAAAAAATCGGAAGATTTCTGCTTTTGTTTATAATGGAAAAATGATAATTCAAAAAAATATCACACAAGGTCCCTTTTCTAAAAAATAACACATATTGATAATGGGCGTGAATATAAAATATCGGAAGTAGTTTTATATGGGTGTTAATTCGAAGTAAAGGAGGTACTATTGGCGTTGTACATTGCCCTGCCCTATCGCACTGTACACTTAAAGAAACGTTTTCATACTATCTGTAAATTTGGTTTTAGTTTTACATTACGAAATGTTTAGTTAGCTTTCTCGTTCGTCCTTGTAATAAAAATATCTATCTATTTTGTACAAACCCTTTGTCAATCTTGGAAAATGTGTTGTATACAATTATTATAACACTATAGTTTGCATAAGCCTCTACATGCACTGACTTAGATTGTAATCCCTTGGAGCCACGTCAGACAAAGTAGTATTTAAACCACAACAGCTATTACATTTTGCATTCTTAATAATATTCGAAGGTATAGTGTGTTTTCGTTTGAAGTTATAAGCCTGTACGTCAATTTTGAAGCTATTAACTTCAACAGAGTACGCCTTTATCATTCCCAAAGCCACTAAAAAGAATTTTAATAACTCAAGGCTCAAAAATAATAACACATTCATTTCTATATTCATAGGAGTCCATGTACCTATGGTTAGTCTCAATAAATCCTACATGAAGACAGGCAATAATATTTTATAGGTACTCTATTATAAATTATTTTGAAATGCATAAATAACTTCAAAGTAAAAAGTCAAAAGTTGTGCTTCAACCTACATTTCTAGAGAGTTATTTTTAAATATACATCGCAGGAATAGACTCTGAATTTCAGATTCCTTTCCGTTTGATAGTGTTGCATTATTAAATCAAGTATACACCAATTTTGGTTTTAATAGGAACTTTTTGCGTTAATATGTTTTAAATCAGTGAGTCGTTTTTTGTGTAAAGTTTTTAAAATGTATTAATATGTAAATCCTAATTATTGCAGCATACTTTTAAATTCAGGAACCCAATGATAAAACGTGACACTCCAATTTTAAATATATTTTTTCATTGACACAATTGGTTGAGAAAATTAAACTTTAATATTGAATTTGCAAAATGAGAAAATTAACACTTTGGATTTTTGGTTTGATTGTCCGGTGGTGTGAGTTTATTGGTTGTGTACCTTTTACTTGGAATAAAAAGGAATCTCTACTTGGCATTGCCACAGGTAAAACGTCAATTTGCAAAAGGTATTCAGCAATACTCGCGTGTATCACATACGACATTTATTTATGGCTGCGAGTTATCGTGGGATTTCTTTGGGACGAACATTTCTTTGAGGGTAAACGAAGTGTCAATTATGCATTCACACTTCTCTTGGCTCTTGCATTCATGATTGTTACCACTACACAAATTATTGTGGAAATGAAAGTTCATAGTTTCGTAGCTGTCGTCAACGGATTCATACATCAAGCGAAGAATTTGAAAGGTGCTTTAATTACCTTAAACCTCGAAGGATAAATTTATACTTCATTCGGTGTATAATATATAATATATAATATGTTTTAGAGCACTACTGGAAAAGAGATGGCACGAATGAGACAACATTGGTGGAAATAGTTGGACTCATAGCTGTGTTTGGTTTGATATTCCACCCGTTGACTTTAGCTCCGTTTCCTGTTCTGCGTCCACATGGATTTATATTTCCGACGTCTCTTTTGTCTTCAAGTTTTACAGCGCGATAATAATTTTAAAAGTCAATGTACTCAAACAAAATCAATTTTAAAGTAAAATACGTATATTCAAATTAATTCCATTTTAATTATTGGTACCAACGCAAGCTTTAATCGCACTTTGCTTTAATTTACTTTGAAATAAATATTTATGATGAGAATATTGACCTGATCAACTGAGCATCACTTATGAAATTTAAATTTTTACAGGTACGGCCTGAAGCGTTACAAAACTGTGGATTCATGTAGAAGTCCAGAAAATATTCACTGCAGCATTGTTGCTTTACACTTATTGACTACTTTGTCAAATGAGGCATATAGTCAAATGCTACTATATTTTCATTTTTTAATAAAGCGAATGGTGTATGTTTGCAATTATATATGTATTGTGAAATTACAATCGGCCGACAAAAAGCTTATTGTCGCGTGCGCGGTTTTTTGTGTAGCAGCTCTTATGGTTGATATGATGATACTTTACATAAACGTAATGCCATATCAATCGTTCAAAAGTTTTTCTCGAAGTTTCAAAAAGCGAGCATGGAAAGAGAAAAGTGATGTAGGTAAAAACTTGGACAGCGTTTGCAAAGGTACAATAAGTATGCTTTTAACACTTCGATAAATGTAATACAGCTCATTCAGTTATACGGTATAGGTGTGGGTTGTAGTTGGAGTTTATGAAAATGCCATTGACAGACAACTTACAAAACCGCTCAAGCCTTTAGGCCCATTTGCAGCAGGCTCCCGTAATTTACGGGATAGGTTATTAAAGATTTATGAAAAGATATATGAATCTTATTATTATTATGAATCTCTATTATAATTCGTTTACCCTATGTATGTATGTACGATCAATATGAAGTGGGTAGGTAAATAGGAAGTACCGATGTGAAACGAGGCGAAAAAACTTTCACCTCTATCTGGGGAAGCATTCCCTTCGCAGAATGCGCTGGAATGCTTTTTAAAATGATTCTGACACTAATAATATAAGAGATAGATATAAATTTCAGACGAATCCAATGTGGTGTTCCTGAGTTTGTAGTTTCACCGTTATTACTTTACCTCTCTCAAGGGAAAAACCTTTTTAACAAATTTGGGGATTCACGATTCAAACTTGGTCGTCGGAGCTAGAATACATCATATAATATGTTGGAGAACCAAATTTGTCTGGAAATTTTTTGTTGCGTTTAGCATCGGTACTTCTTTGATTTGACCCCTTCAAATTATAAATGCCTTTGTTATACATAATTACCAAATTTCAATTTAATAAAATATTTTACCCATATTTTGAATTTAAATGTTGAAACATCACACAATAGTTATAACAAATATATAAGTGTATGAATACAGGTAATTGAAGGCAGGGTATATAATAATTTTCCCAAACGCATTTAATTGTTTTTAAAAAGAAGTTTGGAAAAGTTTCATCTATAATTTAAACATCAAAGCATAGTCAATTATTAAACTCTTAAATTGAAAACATCTGCAAAGACCGACCACGCATTTACTTGGTTGAAGCTGTGTAATTTGGCTAATAATGCATTATGTGATATAAAATGGTTGTACACAGTAGTTATAGAAAAAATCAAATTATTTTAGCATGCGATGCCTACATATATTGTATATAACTATTGTAAAATACTGTAGTATATATAGTCCCAATTATTAATCTAAAATCAATCTACTACACATTCCTTCAACGCTCTACAAATATGTAAAGCCTGAAGCCTTCGCAATGTAGTCGAGATACGTACTTATGTAGTTTACCCAAAACCTTGAAAGAAGTCGGAGAAAAGTATCTATATAATTTTTTAATAGCATAATGGCGTCCGGAATACTATATTGTTCCTAAAATTGCGGTTTTCTTTAAGTAAATATACATAGTATGTAGATAAGCGGTTTTTTGCAACGCTGCAGTCACACAAGGCTGTTGGTTTTTACTACTTATATCATAGATACCATTGAGCGCTTTTGGGTATCTGCATTGGACTCTGTATAGGGCTTAATTTGGGCTATAAAGAATGCCTCAAGCCAGCTACCCTATCACAGTTTTCAAACCTTACCGTCTGAGGCTTTTAGAACATAAACAACTACTCCGGGCGGGTGTGCACTTTAACAACGCCCCATTAGATTGCATGTATTCCTAGCTGGCTTATTTAGTGTTCAATAGTACATTTGGTGAAAACCTTGAAAATAAATGTATGAATAATTGAAGGCGTGGTACTAAAAAATAATTTTCAAAACACAATAGGAGAATAAAATATAGTACAAATTATCTTTGTTTCTGAGAAGAAATTAGAAAAGTGTCATCTATAATTTAGTTATTAAAATTAGTCAATTGTCAAACCAATAATTTGAAGACATTACAAGGACGGTCAGCTCATTTACTTGGCTATAATTGTGAAATTAGGCTAATAATACCTTAGGTTATATAAAATGTTGTACCTAATAATCATAGAAATAACCAAATTAGTTTAGCATGTGATGTCTTTATAATACACAAATACTGTATGATACTGTATTGTGTATTACATGTAATGGTAGTTCTATGCTAAGTTGTTTAGTATTGGTAGAGATTCAATTGGCTACATTGATTACCGCAAACTATTTGTTCACAAATGTATAAATGCCACATTTATTTATGCTAACAATAATTTAAACAATGAAATCTACTATTTAGTTTGTTATTTTGTTTGTTTGTTTTGTTGTTTTTTATTAGAAGTTATTTGGTGGCTCTTTATATTTTCTAAAAATGAAATTCGAAGGCAAAATATTTTTTACCATGCATTAAGTGTGCAACCATTTGTTTGGTGGCTTTCAGGGTTTCGAGCTTCACCAACCATTTTTTTTGGTGGATGGGCTTACTATGATGTATGCTAAATCTTACAAAATTCCAAACCCTGCCACCATAAAAATGGTTGTGTAAATAGAATGTAACCATAAAAATGGTGGGTTGGAACAATTGTGGGGCTCAAATAGGCTGGGCTACGGCAGGTTAATACAAAAGGTAAATAGGTAATTAATTTGATTTTCTTCATTATTGAATTTGTATTTCTGAACTCCTGATTAGTGCATCCTGGTTACACAACTGTAATATGAAATACATATCAGAATATTATTAATTACTAATTACTATGATGAGTTCGAGTTCTCTCCTAAAATTTCCATATGATTATCATATTTATGCAACCGGGTTTTAATTGGGTTTTGAAATATCAGTATCGCATTAGTTTGTAAAATTTATAAATGTTTGTTAACTTTTAACCAATTTGAGTACCCAATGAAAATCTACTTTAATAAATCCGTAATGGTCTCATTCATTTACACTTGTACGCCCTAAATTTTAATGCCCGCCAAATTTAAAAGCAATCTATTATCCGTTTCTCTAACGCCCTACAAATTTGCAAAGTATGATACCTTCGCTATGTAGTTAAGACACTTTCACCAAACCTTAAAATACCCGGAGATAAATATACCATATTATCCTTTGATAGGCATACAATTTATTAACACCATAATGCCGCTTGCAATATTATATTGTTTCCGAAAATTGCCAATTTCTTTTAATAAACATACCTTACTACGAGTACCTACTACTTATTGTTAGTAGAGGTACTCATTTTTTAACAACGCTGCAGTCACACTATAAAAGCTGTTGTACTTCACTATTTGCATCATATACACCATTCAACGCTCTTGTGTATCTGCATTGTACTCTGTATAGAACTGCATTTTCGTCGCTATTGCAGTTTTTATTTTTATCATAGCGGACTATTCCTTTGAAACTTTTCAAGCATCATCCCATTAAATAAAGATTTCAAATAGTACTACGTCAATGTTCAAGCCACTAATTTTCAATTCATAAATTATTTGCATTGTGTTAATCTGTCTAACATCATGCAGTGAGTGTGTGCTCTGTTGTAAAGAGTTTTATGCGTGCAAATGAAATTTTCTAACATTTTCTAAAGCACTTTTTTTAAAGATTAAATAGATCAAAATATTCATACTTTGTTGTAACATTATTTAACAAGTTAAATAATGGACACTCTTAATTCATTTATCATTTCAACTGTTACAATTATTTGATAATTCCTTGTTCAAATTTTCATAATAATTAATTAGTAACTACTTACTGGAATTAATAATTACTTGGAGAAAATATGAATTCATTATAGCTTTGACAATCACAGCAGCAAATATTCAAACGGGATAAGAAAATGTTGAACTCCGGAACATAGTTTGTTAAGTTTGCAGAAAATGGGCTGAGAATATTAGCAACAAATATTTATTTTATTTATTATTTATTTGTTTTAATATCAGATGAGGAAAACTACCCTTTGGATTTTTAGTTTGATAGTGCGGTGGTGTGAGTTTATTGGTTGTGTACCTTTTATTTGGAATAAAAATGAGTCGTTAATTGGCATAGCTACTAGTAGGACGTCTATCTGTAAAAGGTATTTAGGAATCTTCTCATGCATCGCATACGACATTTATTTGTGGCTGCGATTCACTTCGGGTTATTTATGGGACGAAAATTTTGATGAGAAAAAACACAGCATTAGATATGCTATCACACTTCTTTTTGCTTTTGCATTCCTGACTGTTGCAGCTACTCAAATTGTGGTGGAAATCAAAGTTCATAGCTTTGTGACTATTATCAACGCCATCATACTTCAAACGAAGCGTTTTAAAGGTACAATATTAATAAAACTGTTATTAGTTTATTTTTAAATATTTATTACGCTTATGACTTGTACTACGTTTATTAGACAACTACTGGAAAAGCGATGGCAGTAATGAGACACAGTTTGTGGAAATGCTTGGGCTCTTTGGTGTGTTTGCAATGGTTTTCTACCCGTTGACTCTGGTTCCGTTTCCATTGTTGCGTCCTCATGGTTTTATATTTCTGACGAGCCTTTTGCCTTCTAACTTCATGTCAAAAATGTATATGGTCCTGCCTTCCATGCTTATATTTGTTTATTTAGTTTACGTAGGGCTGGGCGTCATCACTTTCCACTACATCAGTCTAAGCTCCGTTTTAATACTAAATGCAACGTTGCAAGAGTTAAGGTGAATAAATGGAATTTTAATTTTGAAACACATGTTCGGAAAAAATAGGAATAGTATATCATATGTATTTTCAGTGTATCAAAAATTTACTAATTGAATTAGCTAACTTGTAAAACAATTATTAAAAACAAAAAAATTGAAATGTAATTTAAAAAAATTAGGTATCTATTTTATTAATAGCTTTTATCAAAAAACTTTAGAATAAATTTTTAGGAACAAAACAACATTAGCATCAATAACTAATTTATAACATAATTAAATATTCATCAAAGCGGTGGAAGTTATGTATTATTAAACAAAAAAATTTCCTAATGCTTTCGTTTAAAAAAATCAATTAAATATCATTTTTATTAATTTTTCATTGATAGTTTTGAAATAGATTGATCTTATACTATAATAGCGTGTTTGATTACTTTCATAACGAAAAATGAATTTGTAAATTTTTATCAAACATTTTATAATTTCTTTTAATTTTAGTACAATTCCTATTAAATTACTTAATGTCTAGCGAAGTTTAAAAACATTTACGTTACCTTTTGTGATTACAACAATATTTAAATATTGCAGGTACGGTGGCAAACATTACAAAACTGTTCGATCATGTAGAAGTCTAGAAAATATTCATCGCACCATTGCATCTTTACACTTATTAAATACATTAGCAAACGATGCGTATAGTTTCATGCTTTTATATTTTCATTTTTTATACAAGCGAATGGTATATGTATGCAATTATATTTGTATTGTGAAAGTGGGATCGGCCAATCTAAAGCTACTTTTTGCATGCGGGTTGTTCGCTGTAATGGCATTTATGACTGATATGATGATACTTTACATTAGTGCAATACCATATCACTCATTTAAAAGTGTTTCTCGGAGTTTCAAAATGCGCGCCTGGAATCTAGAAACGGATAAATTGTTTAACAAAAGAATTAAATCCTATAGGGGTATTCGCCTGCGATTAGGAGTATATTATTTTGCAAAGAAAAGTGGTGTCATAAATAATGTACACTCTGTTAGCACTGGTACAATAAGCATGCTTTTAACATTACAATAAACACAATACATCTCCAGACGCGTATCCAGATCTCAATTTAAGGTGGTGCTAAACTTAGTTCAATGTCGAAAGCCGAACTGATATTTTCCACATAGGGCAAAAAATTGATAACGTTGAGGCAGAATAATGTAAATTTCTACTCCAAAGAATGTTTTCAGTGAGCATATTTAATTTCTAAAAGACATTTTCATATATCGGTTGACTTTTTTTTACAAATTTTCGCTAGCGTCTCTTAGGAACGAAAGAATCTAGATATATAGTTTTGCCAAACCCTTATGTATAATTTTGCCAAACCCTTATGTATAATTTTGCCAAACCCTTATGT
The DNA here is from genome assembly GCA_034694085.1 of Pogonognathellus longicornis. NCBI lineage: Eukaryota > Metazoa > Arthropoda > Collembola > Entomobryomorpha > Tomoceridae > Pogonognathellus > Pogonognathellus longicornis. The sequence continues at coordinate 10,870 of JAQFYB010007374.1, forward strand.
ATAATTTTGCCAAACCCTTATGTATAATTTTGCCA
>JAQFYB010007375.1:0-10903 GCA_034694085.1 Pogonognathellus longicornis
ATTACACATATATTTAGTATTTTATAAATTCGAGGATTACCAGGGGCTTTGTCTACATCATGCATGACAAAATGGGATGCATCACCGAAAAGTCCATGGACCATTAAAACAGGCTGTTTTTTGCAAACCTTCTTCTGTTCATTCTGCGCTATTCCATTCTGTGCCTTTCCATTTTTAGCTTGATTTCCGCGCTTTTGCTTTCTGCGCTTTCTGCGCTTTGGCTTTCTGCGATTTTGCTTTCTGCGCTTTGGCTTTCTGCGGTTTTGCTTTCTTCTGTTTCCCCTTTGTAGGTTTTTTGTTATTTTTAGGTTGATGGCCTGCCTTGGACTCTTTTCTACTAAAAGAGATTCTAAACACTGTCAAATAATATCCATCCTCAGTTTCAACGGTGTAATTCACCATTTTGAATCCAGCATTCCTGATCATGTCAGGCTGTAAAAAATGATGGGTAAAAAAGTGAGTAAAGTCAGTAAAATGAGCTTAATAAGTAGGTACTAGGTGTAAATTATAAATATAATAGTTTGATATTTAGGAACGGTGCTACATTTTTTACTTACAACTGAATCTGTAGGACAGTCTCCATTTAGAGATTTACTTGCGCACCCATTCTTTATATCGTTTTGAGTCATATGAGTGCTTTTTTGGCTTTGTACTTCTAATGAAAAATAAATTGAAAATATTAATAAACACCAAAAAATCGAAAAAATCATTTTATTTAACACGAGTGTTCACATTGGCAAGCTACAATGATGGAGAAGGCAGTGATGACCTTCTAACCAAAATTAGGTTGAAGTTTGATTCGTTAATAAGGAAAGGATATTTATTTATTTATGTTGTTGAAATATTTACATATATATTTACAAAAAACCTACGAAATATTTACAAAAATATTTATAAATTCGGAGTTAAAACTCAAAACATGAGGATACATTTGAGCAAAAGTAAACATCAAATACATGAATTTCGAAGTTTTTGGTACTTTTATGGTAAAATAACCTATTTTTCCGTATTTTGGGGGAGAGGAGAATGCCCCTTGCCCTCCTTGGATACGCCAGTGCAGTTGAGTCTATTTAAGAAGACACTGCACACTAAGTGACGTTTTTGCAGATTAAACTATTTCTCCGGATCGGAGAATAAATTCAAAATTCGGGGTTATTTCTCATATTATCTTTCATAATGTGGTTTTAGTTTTTTTTAAACTTAAAACCGTATACTTTATTCGGTTTTTTTCGGTTTTTCCACAAAAATCCGGATTCAGCCTACAGTTTTCACTTTTTCGAAAAACTAAAACCACATTATGAAAGAGCAAGAATCTAGCTTCAAAAGTAAATAGCTTGAGTTTTGAATTTATTCCCCAATCCGGAGAAATCATTTTATCTGTAAAAACAGTCAAATAGTTTTTTTATCTGTTACAAGAATTAAAAACATCACCTGTTTACTATAGTTATTTTTTTCTTAGTTGTACTTCTTATCCTTGAAAGTTTAATATTTGTCGCACTTAACAACAGGGCACTTTTACCCCCTCCCCGAAATCCCCAAAGAAGGTAAAAATATAAAAATTCATAAAATTGCCAAAAAATGTACCAAGCAATTTTTTAATATTAATAACTATTTAAACTATTCAAATTAGTCTCATTCTCCAACTATTATGCCATAATTGTTTCAGTTTACACGTAAAGGATGAAAATATTTGCTTTTTTCCAAAATGTTTCAAAATATTTATAAACAATATTGCAATGGCGAAATATTTTTAAAAATATTTATATTTACGAATTCTGGAAATATTGAGAAATATTTTTTTCAAACTTCGTTTTTAGAGTCCTTTTGATATGAAACGTAAAGATATAAAAGCTTGGCTTTGTAGCTTAATGTATATGGAACATTTTCCTAAATAAATATCCTTTCCTTGTTCATTAATATTGTGAGATATGTTTGGGTCTATGCCCGTTTCTGGTTCAAGATGAGAAGAATGAAAATAAAAAAGCGGGGGCAACGAAAGTGAGACTAGAGCAGTTTTTTATTTAAATAATGATTGAAAGGGAAGTACAAGTTTGTAACTAATCGTTCTATTACACATTGAGTCCTAGTATTTATAAGTTTATAGAGTTGACCAGCATTCTAAAATAGTTATTGATACATATTTAGAGCGGAGGGATGATGATGATTGATGTGTCGGTAGAAAGGAAAACATCCTAAGACAAAAAGAAAAAGGACTGACCGTGGCATTCTTGTTAAGAAGGGACAGGATGTGTTAATTTGGGGGGGGGGATTGTTTGACAAAGATCCTTTTTAAATTATGAAACTCATACTAGAGATTTGTGACTGTTTTATCCAAAAGCCTTTTTTTTCAACCCCGAAAATGGAATCAAGAAATCAAATCGTGACGAGAGTCTTGCTACCTAATAAAACTAAAAGCTGGCTGGCCTACTATCGTACATTTGAATGATATTGGGAAGGAAAACTCGCCCGTAGACCACTGCATGGGGCTATAGTTTTTGAATGAGCATTCAAAAACTATAGCCCCATGTTCACCCATGGCACTAGAATTGATTATTATCAAAAAGAGACTACAAATTATAAATCATTATATATAAATCATAAAGTTACAATAATTCAAGTTTTGACGAAAACTGCTCCAGCTCTTTTAAAGGACGTGCACGGTTAAGGAGCACCATGGGGTTTTAGGTTTAAATCTGTCACCTCGTGCTGTTAGCATTACAGTGTAGTCACTAACGCAGTCTAACCATACAGCGTCTCATCACACGCATAGAATAATGAAGGAGTAAATTGTTTTTCAATCCTTATTTTTCGAATATATAATATATGTGCCACTATTGTAGGAATGTAGAAGCTGGGAAGTTTTTGGCATACTGTAGTTTTCTTACATTTGATCGCTTAGGAGTCAGAAGAATACGACCTTCTATGTTCGTCATTGTAAAGACACTAACTTACCTTCCATTTCAATTTCAACATGTTATCATTGTACTATGTATATTAGTGAATGGATAATACTACTACCACTAATTTGCTTATCTGGCAGTTAAAAATAAAATAAACTCGGCAAAGGTGAACGACCAACCGATGGGCTTATATGGTGTCCATGGGCTTCTAGGATTTGGATAGCTATAATTTTAATTTTAAACCGCAATACTGCCCCATGAGCCTGTATGGTGGTATGGGCTTCTATTGCGTGAACTACGGTAGGTTACTACCCCTATACAATAAAGACCGTAAACCGTGTGTACTGTACATAATAGTTAATACAAGTGGAATAAACCAACTATAGAGTCCTTCGCATTACTAGAAGCGGACACTCAGGTTCCGTGACCGGTATATATTCCACATACCAATACTTTAACACCAGTAATACAAAATACAATTTCTAAAGTGTGAAATAATATATGGTGATTTTAATTTTTAATGGTTTCAATACAACTAAAATGTTTGGACATAAATTTACAGCTTTATAGTTATACTAAAATAATTCAACTTTGGCTGACGTAAATACTCTAAAAGCAATCATATACTTGATATAAGAATACTGGACAACCATATATTTGTCGCCAGGACATAATATATCATACTCGAATATTTTATAAAAATTGATCATTGCGTGATGCATGCACATCACTGAAGAGAACTAAAGTAATTATTATATACACCGCGGATCTACGGATTTGACTGATTTAAGTACGTAGTTACCAGGGGCGTATCCTGGTCACACATTGGGGGGGGGGCTAATTGAATATTAAGTGGTAATTTTGGTCTGGAAAATATAACTCCCCATGATCAAATATATCCCCAGGTATTTAATATTCTTCCCTTCAGCTATAATGATACTAAATGAGATAACGCGCGGAAAATTAAGATAAATACCTATCTAGTTTTACATACAAGCTAGTTGACAGGTGCACAAATGTACATGCCGCCGATTTATCTTCGAATTGAAGATTTTATGTATTTTGGAATAATTCTGTTTTTATCTAGTGTAAAGTCCAAAAATTGGGGGAGGAGCTTTAGCCTGTCTAAATACGCCACTATTATTTACTGAGCTTAAGGACATGCGACATTAAATAATTGTTACAAACAATACGAATTGTTCAAAAGAAGTAAAGAACCCAACTTTTTCAAATAGAGGCATAATAGGGGAGGTTAGAGCCACCAGGGCGTGTGAAGTAGAGTTTTACCCCTTACCATACTTTTACATACTAGTGTGTAACATATCCGTAACATCCATTTAAGATGTTTAAAGATTTCACAGCCCCAGGTGATGAAGAGTTTTATTCCAGTAATAATGAGAAATGGGCAGTTCCTATAAATTGGCAACGTAAAACACTGAACGTACCACTACAACGCTGTGTTGGTGGGGCTTTGATTTTTGTTAAGGCGCCAGAATCGGGCGCCCAATAATTGGGTTAAAGCCACCGAATTTTTTTAATTTTGTAGGATTGGAGCGGGGTTAGGGTGCTTTTGGTGGCGTCGGGGGCGCCCTTTCCCACAATGTGTTTTTCGGCTTTTAATTGTTCATAAATGTAAATTGCATTAATAAATATTCGATTAGGACAAATTAATCATGTCAAATTAATTACTAAAATGACAAGATGGAGGTATGTTTGAGCTAAACACCCCAAAAATGTTTATGTAATATAATATGTACCACCATTGACTCTCAGGCTTACATTTATACAAAATATATTCATTTATAAATATATGCTATAAAATATAGGCTGAAATACACCGGAAAAATATACACGAAAAATGTCTTAAATTGATGGGATGTATAAATACTTTTAATTTTTTGCTTTCCTAATTTAGGGCGCCGGCCGCCCTAGAATGGGATGTTTTTGGCAGACGCTCCATTCTAGGCTATAGAAATTCTCACTTAATCCATATCTGTCAAATGCGTGTATGGCTTAAAAATAATTCATAGACGTAATTGAAAGTTTATACATGGAATACATACAGTAGGCTCTACCCTGGTCGAACAAACTTGATGGACCAGCGGCAGCGTAGGCCGGATGCCGTTAGCCAAATGACGAAAGTGACCATCTTGCCTACCAGGCGCGTAGCCATGGGGGGTGCACGTGCACCCCCCCCCCCCAAATGCATAGAATATCTAAAACAGTAGATACTTTTGCCTGAAAAAGTTTAAAAGTACTAAAAATATCGCGCTATGCGTTGAATTAAAAATTAACGACTTTGTTCCTTAGAGTTTTCTGAACCGATTGATATCAAATTTGTAAAATATTAATGCCGTTTTTACCCGACAGATAAATAAATATTTTTTGAAAAATGTCAAGTGAAAGCATATAAATAACGTAGTAGTGCGACACATATGCAGGTTATTCAAGTTGCAGTTTTGTTTTAGTTCCCTAAACATGACTGCCCACTTGAAATTTCAATAAAATAATAAACAAACAGTTTATTTACGGAGCTGGGGAGGTGGGGGCCACTCATTTTCAAATCCTAGTTACATTGTCTAGTTAACAAAACATTCACAGGTGGCCACTCAAAAATATTATAAACGAGGCACTAATACTAATTACATAAATAATTAATTATTGTTCATACCTAAAGTTTCGTTCATTATAACTTATAACTAAGTGCAATGTTCAGTAATCAAATGAAATATAAAGTAAAGCAGTGGTTAAGATTCATTACATTCAGTCCAAGACAGAAACGCTACCGAATGTTTCAAATCTTTGGTAGCACGTTAGGGTTTTTGCTAAGAAAAACTATCAAATCAAAACAAAATGAATTTGCTGTGTACAATTTCGTTTTTATTTATTTTACTGACTTTGGAACTTTCGATTTGCCGAAGTATTTACTGGTGACATCAATCATTTCTATCACCAGGCAAACAAACGCTCACCAACATAGGTCGGAGTTAAAGCCTTAAAAATACATCACAGCGTCTTTTCCTATTAATTTAAAGTCAAGCGTTTCTGACCAGAAATCTGAAACAGGAAGCTGTTTTACCCAGAAATGCATAGCCCAACATGATTCTGTTGCCACAATCAGCGAGAAAGATAATATGACTGCTGAGAACAAAACGTTCGTACCGATAAAATTGTAACGATAATAAGAAGAAATTAAGCGGCAAAACTATTTCCGCTGACTTTCACTATGAAAATCTCAAAGAGATCCAATTTGAGTTATTGCGGATTTAATAATCAATTGAATACAGTGTACTATTGAACCAGATAAACATCCATTGTGGAAATAGTTTAAAAATTTTCAATTTCTGAACTGAACAATTAGAAATATTTCCCATATTTTATTCACTTTAATTTATTTCAAGTGTAAAATTTTAATCGCGACCCTGTCTACACTCATGATTCAAAATTAAAATGCCCGTACTGCATAACATTGTGAAAATCCATTCCTGGGAACAATCCGACTAAGAAATCATGAAGGACACTCAAAGCATGGGGATAACTTTTAAAAGCTTTTTAATTGCGGGTTTTTTACTTCATTCTCATGCGTCAAAACTTGAATTCAACAAGTTGGATTTAAACTATTGCCTTGAGCCATTCAGAAATTGTCTGGTGAATATAATAGGGCATAGCAACCTTGATTTTGACTTTGGTGAATTCAAGTCACCTGTCGTTCTTTCAAAGTATTTAAACTATGGTCAATGGAATTCTAGGGACAAGGAGAATGGATTAATTCGGTCAGCGAGTATAAATATTGTTTATGCTCCTTACGCATGGCAATGCGTTCTACATTTTTTTGTATTTCCTACAAGTCCATATGTAGATACGTTTAAACACGTTCGCTGTAAGCAAACCATTGATCCAGATTTGCCGAGTTTTTGGAATCAAGTGTTGACCATTTCCGATGATGATGGAACAATATCTCGAAACGAAATGTATATAATAATTTTAGAAGACAAAGAAAAATGTAGCCCTTACCCAAATGATTCGCTTTCCAACGTGATAGTTTTCAATATACTTTATATTTTTTGGGTGGGTGAACTGTAAGCCGCGGGTTAGGGGTGGTATTCCTCGCCGGGTTGTGTGCATGTGTGTTAGTTGCAGGGTCCCCTTATCTATAGTAGATAAGGCAACTCTATGCTCAAGTGTTGAAGGCCCGGCGCCCAAAAATGGGACGCCGGTTTAACCCCCTGAACCCTACATAAATCGAGGCGCCGATACTCCTACTCAATCCCATGGATTACCATGTAAAAAACGTACTGTATTACCCCCGCCTAAGACATTCGCGTGAAATATACCTGCGACTGAAGAGGGATTCAATCTCAGGACGGCTGATAGTTACAATTACAAATGAATGTTTAAACCCCCAAGCCGAACGCGCTGGCTATCGCCAAGTTGTAGTAACGCTTGAGTTATTAAGTATCGGAGAGTATCGGAGATGCTTTATGGTTTTCAATTTCTGTCTGTCTGTCTGTCTGTCCGTCTGTTGTTTGTGTGTTCACCACTATAACTCAAGAACGGATGAACTAAATTCGTTCAAACTTTCCAGATGTCATCTAGGGACTTCAAAAAAGGTGTGGTATAAAAATGGGGTCAATCAGATACACCCTTCGTGACCTAGGTCGCAGAATGTGTTTGTTCGTTCGTTCTCGATCTCTACGTCACCCGTGTAGATAACCGCACAAGCATGTTTAATGCGTGTAGGCAAAATTGAAGCTCGGGTAAAAGTTCAGGGGTGAAAAACTGAATTTTGGTGACTGTGCAGGGATGAAAAAATTGAATTCTGGTAACCGTGCAGGGATGAAAAAACTCAATTCTGGTAACTGTTCAGGGATGAAAAAACTGAATGCTGGTAACTGTGCAGGAGTTAAAAAAACTAAATTCTGGTAACTGTATAGAGATGAATTCTGAAAAAAATTGAAAAAATACTGAAAAAAAATCTGAAAAAAGAACGTATACATTTATATAGTACGCTCTCCGATACTTACTTATATCCGTTTGTATGGTTTATTTAAAAATAATTTTAGGCACACTTTCGGAACCAAGGTTTTGCAATAAGATTTTGTCTTGTCTATTTTGTAGGTTGTAAATAAAATTAAATATTGACATTTTGCTTAGACCAATAAAACGCATGCATGTTAAAAATATTGTACTAATAAATTTTATATACTGGTATATACATCAATATAATTCTGACTAGTTAGCAAAACATTCACAGGTGGCCTTTCAATATATTGCATGGTAGGTACGTACAAATTGAACTCCTGCATAGCTGATAATCCTAAACTACACCAATAATAAAATAGTGGTTATAGACAAAGGTCTTTCGGCAACACTTCATAAAGTATCAATGGCACAATGTTTGGCATAAGATCTTGACAAATTTTTGACTTTCCATTCAAAGTGACGCAGGTCTGCAACTTGACGCAGTCGGTGTTGAGACTACAGAGACAGTATATAATATAGTCTTGGAGAGCAATATGTCTCACATTCAGATCGTAACTCAACTCATTGGATTGTCCGCTCAGTCTTTGTCCGAATTTGTTCATAAACAAACCGTTAAGGTCATACTGCAACTTTGGGAGGGTATTTGGAAATCTCTTCTTGACTCAAGTAGTACAATCCGTTCTTCCCACATTGGGGGTGACAGCCGTGATTCAAAAATCTTTATCAACAACACAAAGAGCTGTATGACACATTCCAAATATTTTAAATATACAAGACTATATATTGGAACCAGGGCCGTAACAACGTCCCGGCTAGGAGGAAATTAAACAGGCCCGGCCATACCATTTTAAAAATGCAATGAGTAAAATGTTTTCAATAGTATAAATTATTAGAATTAGAGGTTCAGGAAGTTCTTATGAAGTTGGTGTACACCTAAAATATGAAACACAATTTATATCTCGTATATTTAATTTAAGATGTTACAACGATATGGTTTTAACATCTGAATGGCCGAACTTTTAAGTAGCTCTAATTTAATACCTAACTTTATTTTTTAGGGAAGGATTATGTCCTTCTGAGTAACAACATATTAGGTATCTACTAATAAGTTTGTTCATACCCGAACCCAAACTCCATTAGGGTGGCAATATGTTGGAATATTGAGAACATTAACTAGAAATATCTCAATTGGGTTGAATAAGTTTTCTATTTGCTCTGCTGTTGGACATTTACTGAATATAATAAATCATACATTGGGTATAAAAAATTTATTGCGCGTGTTGCGCATTTCGGTTATTTTAAACATTTGTTTTATTACTTTTCTTTTGATTTGAGCATCCAGATGTACCCATCAATTTTGTCATTCCATTATTATGAGAATTTATATTTTTTTAAAGCACACCAGAATTCAGCTGATTATGGACATTTATTACATTTGTAAGGCTTTCGTCCCTGTTAGTGGTGAGATCTCAATTGAATATCCGCATGTTTTAATTTTATTGCTCCTAACTCATAGGTTGGTAAGAAAAATGCAGCTACTAAAATAACCCCAACAAACTTAATTCAGTAGGTACCTACTGTGAAATTATTGAGGTAAGCGATAAATTATAGTTGGATGCGTCATTTTATAACTAAATTTTATGAAATAATCTTTATTTGAAAATAACAATTTCCTGAACGCATCAAACTAATAGAGACAATTTATTTTAATTATTCATTTGGAAATACTGACTTACTAACTATATTCATTATGATCATAAATGGATAATCGTTTTGTCAATTCAATATTTTATGGTTGATTCAAATGCAACTAGTTATTCAATGCTCTTCTATACTCAAGACTAACAACAATAATTTTTTTGAAATATTTCTTAATTTCTAATTCATTATTTTAAGAATGTCACAAGGGCTTTTATCCTAAAGTGAGTAGCAAGGAATCCAAAGGGCCCCTGCTCGCGAATAACATTTAATATCTAAAAAACCACTCATTATATTCTATACTATTTAAATTTCTTCACTTTTCAAGTTTAGTATTTGGCTACTAAGTAAGCCACGCTGAAAATTTATTATATTGTACATGTCTTTCCTGAAACATTTCCATTAATTAATCACTCTAAACAATTTTCCCGGTGTAGAAGCCCACCTCAAAAAATTCAGATGTGTACCTAAAACATTTCCAGGTGCTCAAACCAATCCTAAAAATTTTCCAGGTGCTCAAACCAATCCTAAAAGTTTTCCAGGTGTAGATTCAATACCCACTACCCACCCTACAAAGTTTCAGTGCGTACAACCACACGCTTCGCTTATTATCATTATAATATGCTTTCGAAGTACTCCGCAGGGTACGCAAATAATAAAGACATTATAGCATTTGTTAGCTCAAAGTACAATCTCAATAAAAAATATTGTTTCGCTGCTTTGATAATACCCAAACGAATACCGAACGGCAATAAACTTCTTATTCTTTTACCAGAAAATGTGTTATTCGCACATAACACCTGTCTTTTTAGTACTACAAGGTACCTATCAGAAGATTCATACACCATGGAGGCAGCAATCAATAAAACAGACATTGTGGTCGTGCTGTGTGAGAAGTTGAGTGTGAAAACCAGATAAAGTGGAACTGGAACCAAACCATACAACCGAATAACCAAAAAGGCGGTTATCAACGATAAAAGGGCGAATAAAACAAAGATAAGTGGCAGGCAACCGACAAAAAGGCTGGAATTGAAATATTTGTTCAGTATTCTCAGTAACTGGTATGTTGCAATGTTTCTTGAATTTTTGACATTCTTTCTGAAAACGAAGATTGATCCGCAAACATTAATTTCAATAGAAAAAATGAAAAAGTGTATAAGTATGTAAGTATAAATCCCATGCATTTTTACAAAATTTATTATTTTTTAAATTGTACCTTATAACTTTTAGCCAGAAAGGAACCACTGTTGTGTATATGTCAACGTAGACCAAACTTAAGCCGATATGATAAGCAGATATCAACACAACATAAGACTGAAAAA
>JAQFYB010007376.1:0-10902 GCA_034694085.1 Pogonognathellus longicornis
TCAGCCAATGGGTGATTGGGCCGGGAGTAAACTCGAACTAATCAAATACTTCGCCGGGAGTAATCTCTAGCAAATCAGGCCTAGGGTCATTTTCACTGTACCCAATGATAGATCGCTTCTCGGAAAAATTTGCCTCAGTCAATTACATTGCAATAATCAATCTCTTACCTTGGCCTTGATCGATGAATCAAATCAAAACAGCCTTTGCTCCTTTTAACTGTGATACATGTCAGAGTTACGCCTTTTCATAATAATTGTAATCACCTCAGAGTAATTTAGGTAGAGAAGTAGCATCCACGCTTGTTCTTGGCATTGCATTTATTTTACGTACTTAATGGTAGTATCATTTTATATTTTATGTTTATTATACATTTACACACAAACAAACCTAGAGATACACTAACTAAGGTGCATTATTATTAACTTGACTTATAATAGTTGTGTGAGATACAGCTAACATGACAATCTAATAATAATAAGATATTATGACCAACTATGTAGATTTGAGATTATTGTTGATGAATTTGGTCCATTTTCCTTTTCTCACTCGATAACGTTCTGAAAAGAAACCAGAATCATAATTTTTTGCACAAGATTAGATGAAGACTGCTGCAGAAGATTTTAAACAAGTCGGTCAGTCCTTCCCTGCCATCCTGTCGACATTGACTCAGGTCTTGTCTCAAAATTAATAACGAACCTTCTCTTCTTTACTTACTCCACTACACACAGCAATAAAATATTACCTACAGCCACGACTATGCATACAGGCATTAGATGCACACGGCTATAGGTCCAACAACTCAGATGCTGCATACACTGAGAAAATAACTACAAATGTGGTTTAGGATTAAATCTCAAAGATGAATTCATTGTGGATTTCCCTTGTATACATTTTATTTGTTTAGGTTTAATATTACAACAACAAAAAATGCAAAAACTATTTCGACTCAAGTCAAATCTCGAGTCTTGAATAAAATCAGCATTCATTCTAAAAAAGTAACTTAACTAGTAGACATAGGTACCTACATGTAATGTTTCTTATATATACAAAATAAAGCTACACATACTTAATACTAAATAGTACAGATACACAAGTTACATAGAGTTATAGTAGAACTAGACGTCTCAGTAAATGAAATGTAGGTAAACCATCATGCGTCAGCACATTTCCCTTCTTTTCCTATACTATTTGTGTTTGTAGTGCATTTAGGTAGCTAAGTTGCTTACAGAGTGCAAAGTACGCTACAATATGTATGAAACGGGGAACTGGGCTATATTCTATATACCACCACACGGCAGGACACCACATACTCAGCTCCGATGCAAAAGACTACAATGAATGTGCACTTAAACAATGTTAACAAAAAGAGAAGTCAACCATGAATCACAAGTTCATAACCGTGTCTTCATATAAGCACTCATCGTATACGTTACGCTACTAAGTAATGACTTACTTGCTTCTAAAACTACACCTGCTAAAAACAACAGCCTTATAGCTACACATCAGGAAAGCAATTCGTATGAAAAATTAACTTTTAATGTTTGTTTACAAAATTCTATCACTATAATGCACTAACCTATTACAATCCACATACTGCAGGCTAAGAAATTCATTATGAACAAATACAAAGATGCCAATTATGATTGATAATGAGAATACAAAGTTATTAATGTTTATCTTAGTAAAAGGCAGACGATTGAAAGGAAATCATACTTAAGATGAGATTCCAAGATAAAAAACAAAGAAGTTTGTAGGTACATATATGGATAGTTGATTCTGTTTATTCATTTAATGGCTTAGTACCTCATACATGAGGTCAATGAGTGTATTATGGAAATGATGATCAAGCTATAGAGAAAACACACGTTTAAACGCTACGTTATAGATTCAGGAAGGAATGTAAGGCAAGTAAACAAATCAACGTGTAGAAAGGTGCTGATGATGACAATTAGTTTCGGACGATAAATTTAGTCGGACTATGGTATATCACTATTGGTGTACAGTTATTGTAGTAGTCTGAAGAAATTCCAATAATGTTCATGTTGCTCCTAATTAGTCCATTAAAACTTCATTACTCAGAGATCCCTGTATATACACAGCATAAAATAGTGTTTATACGTATTCATTAATGAAAGTTTTATTTACAAAGGATTATCTGCAACATTAAGACACAATTGTTCAATTTTCATTAATAAATTCTTTTCCTTTCTTCGTGCAAGTTTCCATTTAAATTGTTTAACGAATCAATGGTACATTTATATACAAAAAGGATTTCGGTAGCTATTCCAATGTCATCATGTAGAAAACAGGATAAAAAATGTTTTGTGCCACTGCATTAGCGCCACAGATGAAGGAGAAAAGGCTTTAGAATGATAAATGTTTGTTTGTCCAATTCAATACCAATATATTTAAAGAATGAGATCAAACGAGACAAAAATCACGAGAGAGAATTCAGGAAAATCCCTATAATGGTATTTGCTATAAATTCCTGGTAATTTATATCCAATCAGTCTATTCAGTTCTATGTAGGTATTAAAGCCAAATGAGTTGCAGGAAGCCATCCTTGCATATAAGAAATCTACTGATAAAAAACAGCCAACAAGATTATAGCACAGTTGACTGAATATTTTCGAACAAAGAAATGGAGTTTACATAGACGAACAGATTGTAAATGATATCACAATGGATGCAAGTGACACCTATACCTTCCTGGTCGTGCAATTCTACACAGCAACCATTGTACTGCTCGAAGATTCAATTGAATTCATGATGGGAAGAAAGCGAATTGTCCATTTACTCAGTTCCAATATAATATTGCGGTCTACGCCTTTGTACTGTACTATTTATACAAGCACGTATATTCATTACATACCTACATACCTACACATAGAACTATATTGTGTTTTATTGCGCTTTAATGCAAGCAAAGATTTATTCGCGAGTAAGTAGTAACGCATAATGAATGTCTAAGGGTGTTGCATTTAGATTAGTGCATGTAAATTATAGACCTATCTACTAGTGTACTATATCTACTGTATTAATCTGTCTAATTCTCCGTAATATTTATATATGAAACCTTCTGTGTGTTTTTTTCTTTCTTCGATCCTAAGTATTTAAATCTGTCTGTGGCTGTGCCCTTTGTGTCCACAGTGTATTGCACGTCCGTCGTAATTCGATACATTTCATTCATTAAATTACCTTTACAATACAATGCAGTATCTCTGCTAGACGCATTATTGCCACATTACTTAGGGCGGCACGTACATACTAGAAATATTGTGCGGATAGTTACAGGCTGTACTTGTAATTGACAATAAGATTAGTGCACCCATTTATAACAATATCAATATCGTATTAACATCAGCACACGCTCCCGTTACTTGGCTGACTGACACCTTCTTCAATTATTCTCATATTTAATAGCTATTCACCTACACCTACATATAACTTATTTAATACATAGTACACTACACTACACATGTAGTACTATATACGTGTTCACATTTTATGACACTAACTTATGTTGTACTTATTCCAATAACACCTTGATATAATTCTATTATATGTAGGTAGGTAATTATATACCAGTTGGAACTTGTAACGAATAGCACAAGTTACACAGAATGTGAAAAAAATGCGAAGAAAATTAAGAAGAATTCTCGCGTCTTCTTCAAGTGCATCGTGTCGTTTTCTTCTGTGTAAATCCTACAATTTATTAATACTTTATCATTAACTGCACAGTAAATGAAATTCTTAGAACATAGTGTACCTATGTACATGATATTTATGTATGATGCGATAGAATGATAGTGATGTATGCATGTGTGAATATGACACACTAATGTTATATTATATGTTGCATTTTATGTGCTATGCAATAATGTTCAACTTGAACTAACATTTAGCATCCACTGTGTGTATTCGTTGTAAAATAACGATGGGACGTTTATTTGAGTTGATTATTGTATTGTATTGTGTGATGCGGTTTTCCTACACTGTTAGTTCGTTTGTAGTTTGTGGATCGATCTTTATCGGTGGCAAACTCATTATCGTAAATGCCTGTTACAGAAATTGCACTCGTTATTATTATAGTGGGTCCCACGTTAGGTGAATATTGTCTACTGTGTGTTGTATGTACTGTAAACTGTATTGGTACCTATAGTAAGTTGAAGTGTGTATGTTTGAGTGTGTGTTTCTAATAGAAAGGTATTAGTAAGTACAATGTACCATTACTACTAGATTTATTCTTCCATTTGGTTTAATACAAGAATTGCAAAGGAGTGTTGTGAATATGTGCTACATGTTTAGTACGAGTGTCTCGAGTCGTATTTACATTTATTTTATACATCTCTGCCTTCATTTGTACACACACAGTCACGCCAGGTTACAAGAATACTCTTCCCACATCAGATTCACACCTTTAGCTGCATGTAGGCAGCTAAACTATACACAGTTATAATCCTACATAGTAATACTCGTGCATAATATAATGGTATTTAAATAATACGCTGGTTTAAGTGTACTACACTTGTAAATAGATGAGCAGAATGTACCATGATGTACTTGTGTGTTAAAAAACAGGCAAGAAATTGTGTCAGCTTTTATCTCACTGTCCATTTCAAAGCTTGGGTTTATTTCTTTGAGCTCTATTCTCCTCTGCAGTATGTACACCACATACATGTGTACGTGTGTGTAGGAATTATATTTATTATTATTATGCTTTCTTTCATTCATACTTCTTAGGATTTCATTTGATAGAAACACAAAGCCAATGTATACAAACAGAGACTGGTCTGGTGTTGTATGACTGACAAACGACAAGCTGAGATAGTTGATGCATCTTGTACACGCAAAGAGAAATATTCTTTTCATGAAACACACAGTTTAGTTATTTACTTGGAATTAAATCTAGGTACTATCGCCTGTTTACTCTTGCGTGTATGTGCAAATGAAGTTTATAGTTGAAATAATATGTTATTTGATGAGATGGGTAAACGAGACTGATGGAAAAGCTTGTTAAGCTTTTTATTGAACTTTTTACTAATTAGAAAGCTATAATTTATTCTCATCTCATCAAATCTTACTACGCGTTAAAGTAATTTTTAGCCGAAAGCAAAAGTCTTTAATTGTTACGCTGCTAATACCCAGTAGGCCAAAAAGGGTTGCTTACACCCATAATGTAATACTAGGTGTATCAATACTTAAAACGAGAAAAATTCAGCTGCAAGAAATACAAAACTAATAAGCACCAATAAAAAATAATCCCATCATTGCCACCAGCAAATAGATGATTTAAATACAAATCTGATTTGTACAAAAATTATACACCAAAGTCACAGAGTATTTCAATAATATGAAAATAATTTCCAATAACATTGTACATGTAGATATTAGCATAGTTTCTGTAGTTGTACAAAAATATTTGAATACAAAAGCAAAAGAAAAAGAAATTTTTAGACAAAGTAGAAACAGACAAAGCGAAGAAACAGGAATTTTCATATATTAACATGAATATTAACTCTTTGAGAGTAGAATTCAACTTGTTTACAAGCAAAGTGAATGAACGAAATATCAAAACTAGTGAGGCTATAAAAATTAAATTGCAAACTTCATAACCCAACAAGTGCAGAACACAACACTACTACAAGAAGTCTATTACTTCTATGTCGGTCATATTACGTAGATTTGCTACATAGGTACCTACATAACACATTTTTGTGATGTGACCAGTTTCATTGGTATGTCTTGCGTGTGTAATAACTATAAGACATGTTTGGTATTCTTATATACCTACATAGCAGAATATTCTGTATAACATAAAATGCATCTGATATACTAAAATCTTATAAAATGAAACCCAGAACTTGATTCTTAAACTTTTGGCAACCATGAAAAATTTCACAGCGCATCATTGCAAGTTTCAACTAGTAGTCTCTGTATAATGTTAATATTATAAGGAGAGGCGAATAAGCTGCAAGGGCTGACTTTGAATGTTTGATGTGTATTCCGAATTAAGATGAGGAGATGAGATAGCAGGAGGCAAGTGGTAATTCCTAAGTGCATAATGAAGTGAAATTTATTACGCACCTATACGTTGCTCTCTCACACAGTTCTCTACTATTATTCTAACTTACTACGTTGCCTTTAATTACAAGTAGGATTCCATGATTCATCATCATAAACATAATATTATAACGAATAAAATCAAACTAGATGCCAGTTTACTTTACGCTTGAAACTCAGCCTGGAGTAATAGTCTTCTAATTATGGAGTAAACCCTTGAGTCTTGATTGACTTGTTTGTAATGAATGAGAGTATCAGCATGAGACGTCCTTTAACATCATTTTTCTTTTTGACAAAATAAAACAGTGAGATTACACATTTCATGCAGAGTTCTCCACTTACTTAGAGAGATACAAACTAACATTATTGTTGGTCACAAACAATTAAATGTTTTCCAAATGCATGATAGCATTACACTTTCCGACATAGCTATAGGTATTGTTTGAATTGAAGTATGTGTTTGCATGGGTGTAGACTCTGTAGACACTCTATGCAGAAGATAATGATATTTAAGCATCAAACCATGTTTGGTGACACGGACGGAGCTGATTCACAGCAGGATACTCGCCCAACTTTCAATCCTACGGTATAAAATAACTCAATACCAATTGTTGTCCCTATTATCTATTATTGTTTGTATTTTAGATATAGGCACTTGTGTAAGAACAGAAAATGTCTACAAAAGGAAATTTTGCACATTACTTTTAGCATACAGTATGTTAAAGTACTGTAAAAATTAAAACAGACTAACTATGCTGCATGCTTTTTAATGTACTCCTAAAATTAAAATAAATAAACCATTTCATACTGAGACAAACAATTTCCAAGAACCATCTATTCCTATTAGTAATTAATATTAGTAATATTTCTGTCCATAAAGAAAAGCGGAGTTTAAAATTCATAAACATGAATACTAAAAACAAAATGCTAAACTTTAATTTATGAATACCTACTCATTTTCATTGAGTAAAACCTTCATAATATTACTATAGGCAAATAAAGTAGTAGTAGTTGAAGCAATAAAGGTAGAGCCCGTCTTTTAGGATCGTAATCTTTTAATAACAGTTTGTTATACTGAGCTCATCATATTGTCATCATTATGCCATAATCAGTAAGTACACATAAAGACTCATGCATCATTCACATTCTAATATCTCTTTCTCCGAAAACATTCACCTAAATAATATAAAACATAACTGCTAGCAGTTATATTATGTGTAAATGTAGCTATGCACTCTCTTTACATACACAACCATGCGTAGCATTATTATTTTCTGAATATAAACTTTGTAGCAGTTACATTGTCTACTACGAAGAAGTACGTAGCTGTCATAAAGATTGAAGATAATAAATGCGTTCAATGATCTTTCCCCTTACGTAGGCTAACAATATTCTTATTTAGCAACATAAAATACCTACACACTATATTTGCTTTGATATAGAAATAACATTACTTAACCTCTCCGAGTGGAAGACTATAAATCACGAAGAATAATAATAACTATTAGCCTCTATTGTGTAGAATGTACACATTGTACTCTCTTGTATACAACCAGGTATTTCTATTGATAAAGTACTGTATACATACAAGACATGTGTATTCTTAAGTGAAACTGACTTGAATTTTCCTACACGAAATTCTGCAGTCTTTGGGAGGTCAGACATTAGCAATGAAATTTTATATACGGAATACGGGTAGGTTGTTTTTGCATTGTAATCGTGTTTTATTAACATGAATTGAATCTTCTTTTATTATAACTCTAAGGCAATCTTGCCAGTCTGAAAGCAACTGCTATAAACCCAAAAGAATGTCTGTAGAATAAATGCATATACAGTACATATCGACATAGCACAATATAAAAATATTTAAAACCAATTTAAGTAATGGTAATAGTACCAGTGCATGCTTACTCGACTCGTATTTGTTGTATAGATAAGCAAATTAGTAGGAAAGATTCGAATGCAGGTGTTCATTACTTACTTTTTTTAAATCATCAATTAGTTATTCACTTAGGTATTTTTAAAGGAATCCACGAGTAAATACATACAAGTACCTATGTGGAACTTGTATTTAAAACAACATGCCTTTCAAATCAAATTACCCTGAGAACTCAAAGGAATTGAAATTACAGCTAATGACAAATACTACAATTTGTTAATGACTAGATTTTTATCTCCATAATCTTGTTCTTTGTGGCATAATCTCATTTTTAAAATATTAAAGAATTGTACAAAAATTTGTAAATAGTAAACCACCTTGAAGCCTACAACAACGTATTTGCAATTTACATGCATGCATCCATACTAAGGTTCTAAAGTCATGTCAGTATTCCATTTTTCTCATATGTTACACACACAAAAAATTCCTATATGTTAAGTATATGTATTTCTATTGATCGTGTTCTATTCACTATTGTCCCTTTTACTAGTAAGTAACAATTTATTTTTTTTCACACTGGCATTTGTTTGTCTCATCATCTTGTGTGTGAATGTTTTTGTACACATAATGCTAATACAATACAGATTCACACAGAAAACTGTGGTGGTGACTGTTCTTGTATGCTTACACGCGAGTGTGTCTGTGACATCCATCTCAAATGATTGTAGTTCTATTTCTCTTGATTTGAATTGTCTTGTATAACTTGTTCTTCGACTTTGAAACTAGTGCATGGTATGTATTATACGTATATCTATGTATGTATGAACATTACATGATGCATCCGAAGCAATGTGATGTTTTAATTCAGTCCACATTACATACACATACCTATAGAATAAATATATACAATGAAAATCTGCGTATGTGGGATGATGCTCATGTGATGCACCAAGTAGAGAAAGAAAACAGGGTGAGTTGATCTGAAATGAATGATGTGTTGTGTTATATTGCCCTTTCAAATGAAGAACAAATGTATTATGTACAGACAGAATATATAACTCAAGAAGACGCAAAAAACGAGATTATCGTACATTACATGGTATACACACTGTGCTTATTTAACTAACGCACAGGATTCTCTATCGATTCTTATAATTTTCCTGTGTACTATCAGCATGTATCAGTATTTGTGTGTTACTTACACAGTACACTATTATACTTACATACATGATGCACTTTGTGTACCTAAATCTTTGTAGAGTATTACGTGCTCAGACTTTGTTTGACTATTTGTATGTATGAACTACAAATATGTGTGCCTTACACTTTATCTTGTGCTCATTAAGCAACAAACTTCAATTAAGTGTTCAGGTATGTAATAACACATTTTTATAATACTTAAACCACTACACACTATGTGCTTTGTATCTGTATACATTAAATTCATAGTTCTTCTAGGGTGATACTTATTACTGCCGTCTTCGATAAGTACAAGGGATATGTTTATACAACAATAGATTAGATAAAGAAAATCATTGTAACAGTGTAAACAAATTTATAGTAAAGTTAATTTGTTTTTATAAAGTGATTCCTTGTCTGAGTAGGTTGCTGATTGATTGTCGGAAATATTTTTGATGATTTTGCAATTTATGACTGAGATTATTTACACTACCTACGAGGAACAGCTTTTGTATGCAGTTCATTTATAATTTGTGTTGAAATTAAATTTCTTCATTCTTCTGCAGCTCGATAGAATGCAACCCATTTTAGTCACCTATGTACTAACGCAATAATATTATCCCAATGAAAATCCAAACAATATTACCATATACTTGTAGGTATGTGTATAGGAGCTATATAGCATGACTAACGAAAAATAAATTGATGATTGTCATTTGCCAAATTATATAAACAGAATGTGAATACGTATACACATAAAGTGAAGAATGATTATTATGAATCCCTTCACTTCCTTTAATATCTTGCCAATTTGTCTTGAGACTTTTTAATACATGTATTTAGTTAGTTAGTCTTATAACATACACACAGCACACACCACAGTGATATCAAGATTATCTTGGATTACGATTAATATTAGGATGATGGGCCTCTTTTGCTTTACAGCAACCACAATTTAAGCAAAGGCCTTACATACGCAATCTATATGTGTACAACTATAAACTTTGAGATTGTAAATGTAAAGCTTAAGTATTATAGTTTATAGCAAAATGGTTTGGTGTTGCAAAACCATTATATTCCATAAATCTCTGGCTAAATTGCAGAGCTCCGCAGGTTTTGTAGCCCAGCAATTGGTTGGATATCAAATCTAGCGAGACACATAATGCCAGTAGTGCCGTTATAGCAGTGTGTTCAGCTTCTATACACTGCCAGCAGCTCAACACACTACTAAAACGTGTATGCAAACTACCGCACCTTAAGCATACGTCTATCTAAGCTGTAATTTGATGTTGTCTTTATATTTTATGACCAACGGATTACGTACATGAAAAATCATCCGTCTAAGCCATAATTAAATAGAAAATGTTTTTTTCAAGTTCAGAAGATTCTTCAGCAATAGGCTCTTTAGTGTTACTAGCAAAAAATGAATTTGTCTCATTTTACTTCATAAATAGTACTAACACAAACTGTGTAAAAATTATTAATATTTTGCTATCTGTACTTAAGTAATTCCACTAAATATTAGGAGAATTACGGACTAGCAATTTGTACACGTATAACAAGTTATTTCTCCAAACTGAATAATTTAATATTTTGAATACTTCCGATCGAAATATTCTGAATTTAAAAAATTGTGAGTAATTATTAAGTAGCGGAAGCTACTTTATAGAAATGATTTGTCTGTCTGTCTGTCCGTCTGTCTATCTATCTATCCACGCAATAACTCAAGAACGAATTTACACAATTCGTTCAAACTTCGCATATGTGATCTAGGATGTTG
>JAQFYB010007377.1:0-10902 GCA_034694085.1 Pogonognathellus longicornis
TGACGTCTAACACAGGTGTTTTAGGCTTCCCAGCTTTTGAGCTCCCTCCAAACCGTAATAAAGCAAATGGGCTATTAATCTGTTTGAAAAGTATTAATATCGTAGTAGTTGTGTGTAAATAGAAAAAATAATTACATTTCTGCCATCCTAAATACAGAGGTGGATGTGATTGTCAAAGATCCAATATAAAACACGGCAGATTTGCAATAGTTGGACACCCCAGAACCGAAACATTTAAGACATCCTTCTTCCTTATAAGAACTTAGACCGAAATACCCAGCTTTGCAACTATTGCATTGGTAGCCTTCCACATTTACCTGAAGAGAAAAATCATTCCTAAATTAGAATTGACTCTTGACATGAAATAAATTTAAATTTAAATAATAAAATATTATGTAAAAATTAAATCATAAATTAATATTAAAACATTAAATAATAATGAAATCATAAATAAATAAACAAATATTAGATAAAAAATAAATTTTAATTTAAAGGAATGGAAAAAAATTAAGACCAGAGATACAACTAATTTAAATTTTCATCATTTACCATGTTTATATTATATGTAAATAAGAGTTGCAAATGCAAAGATGCATTTAAGAAAAATATTACAAAAATTAACAAAAATGGAAATTCGAATGGCTTTTTTGTTGACGCATAATTTTTTAACTGTCAGTAATATTAAAATCATTTTTAATGCTAGAAATATTTTCAATATATTATTTTATGAATGATAATTTTTTATGACATGCAAACTTTAGCAAATTAAAACACATACCTTGCACGAACATTGAGCCTCATATTGATACAGTGTTCCTCTTGGGTCACAAATACACACTTCCCTTCCCTTTAAGAGAGAGGGACAATCCGGAATGGGGGGAATTTCGGGACAGGTAAGATTTGGACAGGTTGGACAAGGTGGAATTTTTGGACAGTCCTGATTTTAAAAATGACAATAAAATTGTGTACACATTAAAATATGAATGAATTTTTCTATTCATGAAATTAATAATAATATTGTACAAAGGGTAAAAATATTATTTAGGTATGCAGACTAGATTTATAGTAATTGTAAGCATCGCCTATGTTTCTAACAAACCAAATAATATACAGATACCATCTCATTTGCAGATTAAGCAATTACCTTGCATGGGCTTGCACAAGGACTTGGACAATTTACTTCTCCACATGGTGGGCTAAATTAAAGTTTGTTATAAAAATAATATACGCTTATAAATAATTAAAAATTGAATGAAATTGTTAATAAAGGTAAAAATTAAACTATGAATTGGCTTACCATGGATTGGGGCAATTATTACATGGTGGAGGAATCGGGCATCTGCAAAATGGAAGAAATAGATGTTTGAACTAATTAATATTCAAATCTATAAAATAGAGCTGACATCCTTACAGCATTGAATACATATAAAAATTGACTGCGTAGATATATTTATTATATGCATTCATTGCACATAATAAATAATATACGATTACAATAGATAAAGCCATACTGGTAAATTTTCTCACCAAGTTAGTTGTTACAATATTATGTTGTATGATATCAATATTATTCATTATCTGAAATTTTCTGCCTGTATGACAAAAAAATTCAAAACTTAAAATCTTACAAAATGAAGAAAGTGAACAAAAGTTAGTTGTTACAATATTATGTTGGAACAACTAATTTTTTTGTCATATAAGCAGAAAATTTCAGATAATAAAGTAATACGGTACCAATTTTCAATTTGATTATCAAACAAACCAATTTTGTTTTGAATTAAAACGCTAAGAATAAAAACAGTTGTGAGCTACCACATTTTACCCAAATAATGTTTATACAAAAATAATACTATTAAAATCTTCTCTCTCGAATAGTTTCCACAAATTTTCTTTTTGTTTTCTTATTAAATAGTTAATTTAGAACATTTGAATATAAGGGATGCAAAAAACCCTCGTAAGGTTTCACCTTCATATTATGCTACATTCAATTCTCAACTCATGGATTCTGCCCAATTTACCTGAAACTCAGTCAATTTAACACCTTGATTTTTGTGGAGTATGTTAGAGGAAATAAAAAAATGACTATTTGGCTCCATGACATTAATTCTAATGAAGTGCATTTGGTATCCGGTGGAGTTATATTACCTTTGATAGAGGTCAATACACAATGTATACCAAGTCGGAGTTTCCCTCACCCCTATAGGGGTAGGGACAGTTTTTTTTTTACTTTTTTCACGGGGCAGTGACCAAATCCCGACCAAATCGGTTGTAAACTGCGGTCTCTGTTCAATGCCCGTGAAAAAAGTAAAAAAACTGCCCATAAACCCCATAAGGGGCCTGGGAAACTCCGACTTGTTACCCTTAATATACTTAAGGTACCTCTGTAAAATATAACATAAGTCCACCGGATACTCCATGTCCAATTTTTTTGCTGGAAGATTTCCCTTTACTCACATATTAAAAAGCACTGTAGAATAAAATATATTTATTGGACATATATGATATTAAAATAATAACTTACGGTGCACAAGGTGATGGACACTGTGGGCAAGTCTGAGGACATGGCGGACAACCCGGACACTGTGGGCATGGTTGTGGTGGAGGAGGTTGAGGGCAAGTCACATCAGGGCATCTCTGAGGACATGGCTGAGGACATTGCACTGAGGGACAGGCTGGACAGGTCGTGTTCTGGTAACAAGGGGGACAAGCGGGGGCAGGTGGACATGCTGGACAATTAGGTGTTGTTACTGGAGGAATTACAGGACAAGTAGGAGTCACTGGACAAGGTACTACAGGTGCAACTGGACAAGGTGCTACTGGAACTGGACAAGGTACGACAGGAGACACTGGAACTGGACAAGGTATCACAGGAGACACTGGAACTGGACAAGGTACAACAGGATTCACTGGAACTGGACAAGGAACCACAGGTGTCACTGGAACTGGACAAGGTACAACAGGATTCACAGGAACTGGACAAGGAACCACAGGGGTTACAGGGCAAACGGGTCTAGGAGGTGGGGGAGGGGGTGGTGGAGGAGGAGGCGGGGGTGCAACACAAGTTGGTCCTGCACACTGAGTTGTAACCGTGGGCCGAATACATTGATATGGATACTGATTGGTTTGAACACATCCTGGAGCACACTGATCACAGTTTATTCCCGTGTAATTTTCCTGACAGTCACAAACTACTCCCCCGGAAGCGTCTCTCCGACATGTTGTTCCAAATCTGTAAACGAAACAACATTTTTAATGATATTGATATAATGAATTGCAATAAAGTGGAAATGTGTGCTTTTTTCCATATTGAAATATGCATTTAGCATTTTAAAATATATTTTTAGCGTTTGGCAATATAATAGTTTTAGAATTTTGCAAAATAATTTTAGCATTTTGCAAAATGATTTTAGCATTCTGCAAAATGATTTTATCTGTAGCATTTGGCAATATAATTTTAGCATTTTACAATTATAAATACCGTATGTATCACAGTAACGGACTTATAGGACTTAATACATTGATAGGTACTGAGGTCAATGACATCATTGACATTGATAGTTTACCCCTTCATAATTGTATCCTAGACAACAAATAAATAATTATCATAAGTTGTGCTGGAAACTGTATGTATTAAAGTACCTATCAAAGTATTAAGTTCCATAACTGTGGTACATACTGCATACTTTATCATTATACATACTTACTGCATATTGCAATATACTTACTGCATATTGGAATATACTTACTGCATATTGGAATATACTTACTGCATATTGCAATATACTTACTGCATATTGGAATATACTTACTGCATATTGCGATTTGCTTATCTCGTATTAGTATGATTTTTCATATCTTATAATTGGAATAGGTCAACGTAAGGATGTAAATTGTAATGTAAATATAATTGTTATATTATTTCCCCAATATATTTAGGTATGATAAAGAGACATTATTTTACCGCATGTTGCACGTTTTGGAAGTTGTTTCAATGATACTGAAAATATATAGGTTTACAGTGCAGTCTCATATGCTATGTAGATTATAGTGTACTTATTTTTTAACAATTGTCTCTTATTTCTCTATGTAAATTGCAACATTTTCCTATATCAGCGGACTGTAACCTATACTTTAATTAGCTGGTAAAAATATAATTGACCACTCGATAAATGTATGGTATTATTAAACCTGTTATTATACCTCTCTTCTTTCCATGATTTTTGATGGATTTGCATTACTCAATTTAATTAAAATTATGACTTTAATTTAGGCAAAACACCTTGGAGATGTTGTAAATACAATAATTTTTTTGTGTAACAAAGGCTTCAAGTTTTTACAATAGATGGGGCATGAAATCATTGATGCCCTGTCTAAGCGGTCAGCTTTATTTAATGAATATGTACATTAGTTAAAATTCTATACTGTGATA
Source organism: Pogonognathellus longicornis (assembly GCA_034694085.1). NCBI lineage: Eukaryota > Metazoa > Arthropoda > Collembola > Entomobryomorpha > Tomoceridae > Pogonognathellus > Pogonognathellus longicornis. The sequence goes on from JAQFYB010007377.1 coordinate 4,430, forward strand.
CTGGAGTCGCAATATCTCGAAACGCCTACATAGTATTTCTAATCATATTATAATAGTCTAGATTTATCAGTATACCCCTAAAATTATTTAGAGTTCAGCTTCTGCTTACTAAATAAATTAGCGTGTTGGGCATTGCAAATATTGCAATGCAATCATGTAGTAAATTAGTAAATAACATTTTAATTGGAATTGTTATAAATATAATTACTGTGCACATTTTTTACTTCGCGATATGCTTAATAGCTATTCTATTTTCTTACCAAATGTTGTTGATAAAACAACAAAGATAACCTGATAAAAGGGCATTATTTTTTAACCTCAATATTTCACTGCTACAGACTGCAAAATGACTGGATATTTGTATAATGAAGATTAAAACACTTCGATAGACTAAACATATGTACCTACCAACAACAACTGATAGTCTATTTTTATTCAGGCTTATTTGCCTTGCACCCGGTTATATATTTTGTTTATTCTTTCCAATAATCAATAATTTATTAACTATGCGAGAATAATTTGGTAGTATTAGATTTCATGCCATGCGCGTAGCCTGAGGGAGGTGCACAGGCACCCCCCCCCCAAACTTGTTAATATGGTAATAAAAATGCAAAAAATCGTAAAAATGGGCGAATTCCATGCATTTTACTATAGTTGAGACTTATATTGACTCAAATTTTGGTTTCTACGCGTCATTATAGACACATTTGTAATTCATATTGAGATTGTTTTCCACAAGTAATGTATTTCAGTAATGAATTTTACTCTGCACTCCCCAGGTAATAATCCTGACTACGCACCTGTTAGATTTCAAGCCATAATCGTTCACAATCGCAAACACCTAGCGTATGTTATTGACCATTGAAATATGATATATAAATCAATGGAAAATGTAGTGTAAACAACTCTGACAATTATTTTTGCCTTTTGAAAAATCTGATACTTTTTTTGAGTTGGGTGCAAAATGTTTGCGCTTGTGAAATGAATACCGTATATCCTTCAAATGCAAACTCAAACAATGGGCCATAAATATAAGAAATGTATTATTTTGTACACTTTCGCATTATGTACAAACGACAAAATGTGCCTTTTTCATTTCAATTTCGCGGTTTGAAAGTCTCGTTCTATATCTATAGCATCCCGTAATATATACATTTAACTGACACATTTTCATTCTGGAGGGGACTATAAATACCAAAATGAAGACTATCAGCATACGAGGAGTTTATAAATAGAGAAAATACGGTAAGCATTTAAGTTTTAAATCTATTCTTAGAGACTGCTATTGGAGCTACTATCACAGCTGGTACTTCGATCTGCTACACTTTATTGCAATTTCGCTATAAATTAAAGTAAAACAACCCTTCATTAGTTCATTTGCTTATATCACGACAAAATATTATGCACGAATTCAGCAATAAATGATGTTCACCTTTACTGTTTACTGTACAAATGTCGACTCAGAAAAAAACCTGGATGAATGAATGAACCTGAGATTTTCCTGCCATTAATTTTTATGACCCGCTTTTAACTGACTATAAATCGGAAACGTACTACAGAATGACAGACGCTGGACGATGAAAATTAACAAGGAAAACCAAGACTGATACTGTTATATTATTAGATTATTTACCTGGTTCCACCATTAGTTGGACAGGGACACGTCTGACAGTTATTCCCGTTTTGAATATAACCAGGAGCACAACTGGTATTAATTGGGACACACCTTCCACAGGTCACGCCATTACTGGCTTCCTGTGTATATCCAGCTGGACATGTCTATATATAAAAATAATTTATCTTAAAACATCATTTTTGAGCAAATTTAGCCCAAGATTGGATTTTAATATATATTGATTCAATGTAAAATAATTATTTACCCCACAACGGCCGTTAATGGTCGATAGAGCGGATTGATATTGAGAGGCTGGATAAGGTGAAAGGCCCAATACGTTTGAACATAAAATAATCTGTAATAAAATAAATAAAAGTACCTAAGTAATTTTTTAGCCCTCATTCCAATATTTGTTTGGAGTTGTAAAAAAACTTTTTTATTTCTTAAAAAAATTACTGACCAAAATCACTAGCTTTAGTAAAGTTTCCATTTTAAGATATTATCCTGTACTGCATGAGTATATTGCATCGAATGAAATATTTTTCTTGTTGCTAACCAATATATTAAAATTAATTTGACATACTGTGTACCTTTTATGATATGGATATATATAATATGTTACAATGTAATGCATGTAGATGGGTGAACACAGATTGTTGCAATTGTCAGTTGTAAATATTCGTGCATTTAGTACTTAGTTGCCATGCAGTCAAATATTGAGGTCAACATGATAGGTCGTTGTATTAGGTTATCTTTTTTTCTATTTTTATTCTTTGCATTTTTTGCATTTCTGGTTTTCAACCGTTTTTGTGTATGCTGAGTAAGATAGACTTTGTTGTGATAACAAATATTGACACAAGGGTTGAATTTTGCATTTGGTGAGTAAGTGCATTGTACCTTTCACAGATTAAGTAAAGACTGGTATAATATGTCTAGACTACCAATATACAGTTTGCAATCACTAACTCGCAACTTCAATTTTGAAACAAATGTCTGCATCAACTTTGTAATTTATTTATACTCAACTGCTCATTTTCGTTAAAGTAAAGAAATAAACGATCAAAAGAACGTTTCACTTTTTCAACTCTGAATTATGAATTTGGGAAAATTTGTGTCATGTAATTTAATTTTTGAGGTTGGAATTTTAAATGTTTCATTTTTCTTAAATTTCATTTAGGTCGAATAGCTAATGTTTTACTGAGGAATTTATTACAGATATTTAGATTGGCATTTTAATAGGCAGGATATACAAAATCGCGATGCATTGTAAATCATAATTAAATCAGGCGCGTAGCCAGGATTATAGATTGGGGAATGCACAATAAGGCTAACTTATAGATTAGTCCATAATAATTTGATAAGAGTAAGTTACGAGAAAAGAGAGTCAATTTAGGTGGAATCAAACGTTAAATCCATTTTTGCGCGTAGGGCGAATATTATTCCAACTAAAGGTGGCAGGGGAACCAAAACAAAAATTCCAGATCCGAGATAAACTAAATGCATTTAAAATCCGAGGCAACAACACTTACCTTATGTAATTAACGTTAAAATAAACTATATTTATTGTATTTTGGAGGATCTCAGAGGACAATACTTCACTATGAAAAGGTTTATTGACTCTACCTTCAGGAACGGTACGAGTTTGAACATCATGTTTTGGATAGCAGTTGTGGGCATTAGCAATCAAGCAGGTTAAACGTTAGAGCTGTAGTCATAGCCGACCTGCAGTCGTCTGCCCAACCATGTCAACTTTGGACCTAAGTTTGACCCTGTAAGCGGGTGCAAAACCATATAGAAATTGTAGAAGGGACCTGTCCCTTAAAGAAAATGTGAATATTTCCACGTGAGGTTACACGAGAATTTTTACATGCAAAGTCCAATATCCAATTTGAGCGGTCAGTAGGCATTGTATCTCTGTGCAATGAAACAATCGTACAGAAACAGTATAGCTTTAGGTCAAAACGATGTACCTCGTAATATGCATACTGCAACTGCAACAGTCCCGACCGCTACGATAATAAATGCGTTGTCGGTGAATAATGCATTGGTTTTAGTATACATATGAACAGATAGCGGTCTACTTTGCGAATTGCGATTAATGCTTAAACCGCTGCTGCTATGATGGTACCTTACCTACCTTACCTACATATTCACAACCAATTCGCACTCGCACTACATCGTCCCATAATATCCTGGCTGATTTGCCTTCACCAAATCATTGCATTGCGCGGTGTTGATAATTTCAACATGAGATTGGTATTCCTGTGAGTTGGGAAATATTATCTATTAGTGGTGCAACCGAACAGGTTTTTTTATGTTCGAGTTCGGTTCGGGTTCAGTACACCTATGAAAATAATGTTCGAGTTCTGTTCGGTCATAAAAATTGTTGGATAAAAATAAGAAGTTCGATTGTGAATGACTATTGTGTCCACGTATTGCTCAGAATATGATAAAATTGCAAATTAAGCTATTCTGAAATAACTAATACGATTATGAAAATTGAATAGGACATTTATAGTGTATGTTTATATATAATGAAATAATGAAATCCGATATTATAACAACAATCTGAGTTCCAACACAAGTTTGTTTCTTTCTTCATTCTTTACAGAATAATATATTTTTTGCTAGGATATTTTTTTTGTTCTAGTTTAGTCCGGCAAATAGTTCTGTTTGGATTTGTTTCGGCAAAATGTTTGTGCGGTTTGGTTCGGGACTTGCCCAAAAATTCTTGTTCGGTGGCCGAACAGGCTGAGCCGAATTCAACACCGAACATGTTCGGGTTCGGTCGCACCTCTATTATATATATATATATATATATTATACTTAAAGAAATGTACATATTGGGGCTCTTCATGCAAATGCTCCAGGTTAAAGCCGGGTAACGGGTTAAAATCTTTTGAAAAGTTAAAAGTTAAGACGGGGTAAAAGTTAAACGGCGAATAAAGGCGCGAAAGTCAAATCTCCTACTGCAATACTAGAGTGTAATTCACACCGGGTTAAGATTTTAACTCGCCTGGACCCTAGTATAAGTTGAGTTAAACGCTGTGAAGCTGGAAATCACCAAGCAGCATTCAATCGATCGTTCAATTTCACAATAAATTCTTAACTCGCAGAAATTTAACAGATTTTCCCTCGGAGCATTTGAAGAACCCCATTGTGTTAATTGTGTAGTCCAGCCGAATTATGTATTGCAAACAAAGTAAAACAAAATTACACAAAGTCAGTTCCTAGAGGGCATTCAATGATCTTTCTAAAACTGTGTTTTAAGTGAACTTCAAGTGAAACTGCACTTGCATAAATGCTATGAAATGGTGATTTGTTGTAGTATCAAAAAGATGAACGTTTAAAAATAAATCACATTTTGAGCTTGAAAATGTATTTTAAAAATATATTGTAAATTGTAAAATTTCAGCGTTTTAAGATATCGCGATAACGCTTTCATCGGCGGTTGACCACTTAACACGGGACATACCAAACCTAAAAAGTTGTGTAGTATACCAAACCGGCTACATTTGTATCCCATGTAAATTTGGTAACTACATTTGCAGTCCAATGTATTAAGAGCCTGTCTACAAATGTAGACAGACAAAATTTTGGTTTACAAACTTCAAATAAACGGTACCAGGTAACTAGAGAGTTTTGTGACACATACAAAAAATCCCAATTTACCAGGCGGAAGGGAACATTGACTAATTTTAAATCAAAGTTGAAAAACTACAAATGTAGCAGGTTTGGTATGTCGCGTGTTAAATAAATACTGCTTCTAAAAGTCCTAAATAGTACTAATGGAATGCAGCGTGCACAGTACTTAACCACTGAAACTGTATAAACATTGGAAACTAATTTATACGATTGGTTTTTCAACAATGAAAAAAATCAATTCGCGATCTATTTAAAAATATAAAAAAACTCAACACAACTTGTTTTCGGATAATTTTTAGTGATGAACTCGAAATAATTGTGTTTTTTTACAAAATTCTAAATTTTCAATTCGCGTTCTTTTCAAAAATAATAAAAAATCTCGCAACAAAACTTGCTGAGGAGTAGCAAATGTTAAGTTCTGGATTGGCAATAATATTATACAGGTACCCTGTTACTCTGTCATATGTAGATTTTTGTCACTACTTTACTATATCCGTTGTAATAGTTTACTGTAGTTGCGGTGTTACACTTAACACTCCATGTTAAAAAATATCGCTAAACAACGTGATATCACGTCATATTGACAGTATTCCAGAATTTGTGGAGCATACATGAAAAAATGTCAAATATATTAACCTTCTATCGGTTGAGGGCTTTAAAAGTTAAATTCGTCTACAATATACTATATATAGTGTATATAGTGAATGTGCATGCATAATAATATGCCTATATGTGGTATATGTGTATATATGTTGTATATATATCCATATGTAGTGTATATATGTGTACATATGTTGTACATATATCTATATATAGTGTATATATGTGCTTATATAGTGTATATATGTGCTTATATAGTGTATATATGTGCTTATATAGTGTATATATGTGCTTATATAGTGTATGTATTTGCATATACAGTGTATATATGTGCATATGTAGTGTATATGTGTGCATATACAGTGTATATATGAGCATATACAGTGTATATATGTGCCTATATAGTGTATGTATGTGCATATATAGTGTATGTATGTGAATATACAGTGTATATATGAGCATATACAGTGTATATATGAGCATATACAGTGTACATATGAGCATATACAGTGTATATATGAGCATATACAGTGTACATATGAGCATATACAGTGTATATATGAGCATATACAGTGTACATATGAGCATATACAGTGTATATATGAGCATATAC
>JAQFYB010007378.1:0-10901 GCA_034694085.1 Pogonognathellus longicornis
CGATTTAATGCATAGGCGAGTGTGGGAGTTTGAGTAGGGCTAATGCACGTATCGTTACTTATTGAAGACCCTGTATATATATATGTATATATATATATATTATATTGTTTATTTATTTTATATATAAATGCTGTATTTTAAATGAAACTTCGTTTGGGCAGGCATTGTAGACAGCTGCAACGCGCGGAGACAGCTGTCTACAAAGATAAAACTCAAATAATATATCGCTTTAACATTTATTCTGCAACGTGAACGAGAAAATGTTAGAGCTCAGTTGAGTTGCTTACTCGCTGCTGAGTAAATGTGCCTTCAGACAGGGTAATCTCGAAATATGAGTCAGATTTTATTTATTTATTTATTGACTTTTTGTTTAGTATATTTTAATAACGAGTTTTGTTTCGTGGATGTTTCTAAGCGTTTCGGATTCGCTGATTTGTTATAAAGAGTGAGAGTGACGAAGCGGCCAATAAAAGTTTGAAAAGTTATTACACCTCAAGCAACGAAAATGTATTTAGGAAAAAAGTAAGAGTTAGTAACCATCATAAAAAGCAAACTGTGTTAATGTTTCAATGCAGTTTAACTTTCACCTAAGGGCATGTAGAACAAATAAATTGATTTTTTAACGCACTAGGTATCTGGTGGTAAGGATGCGGCGGCTAACATCCCAAACAATTGAAGCATGGACTCAACCTCATCTAAGAAACAATCCTGGGTACGGGCATGTAGAACCTAAAATAAAATTGATTTTGAATCAGTTTACATAAAAATGTTACAAATAAATTGAATTCTTTGTTTATAATTAAACAGGAAATTGGTCGTTTGCCTTCAGCGGTTGACACCACAAACAATTGGGGCTTTGACTCAACCTCGTCTAAAATCCCAGTTAAAAAATCGAAACATCTCAAAATTAAAGTGTTCGTATTGTGAAACAATTTTTTCTAAAGTTGGTAATTTGAATATTCATGTTAAAAAAGTACACAAAATTGAAAAACCACATGTTTGTTCCACGTGCTCCGAGCGATTTGTAACGTTTTGGGAATTAAATAAGCACAGAAAAATTCACTTGGACAATAAACCTCACAAATGTACTCATTGCCAAAAAGGTTTTGTTTATAAATATAAGTTGATAAACCATTTGAGGTGTCACACACGAGAAAAGCCATTTAAATGTTCGATGTGTGAAAAATACTTTAGGACTAAAGAAAATCTTCAAGCTCATGTTACGGGTATGCACTTAGAAAAATCTTATTTTTGCTCCATGTGTGACAAATGTTTCAGTTATCCAACAAGTCTTCGAATTCACATCAGAACGCACACAGGAGAGAGACCTTACAAATGTTCTTTGTGTCCAAAGCAATTTTCAAATAATAGCCAACTCAAAAGTCACCAGACTCTCCATTCTGATGAAACACCGTTCCCTTGTCACTTGTGTGGGAAAAGTTTTAAGCAATCCGTTAGGAAAAGATTACATATCAAACATGTTCACAGTAACTTTATTCGAACATTTAAATGCACATTTTGTGAAAAATCTTTTATGCAAAGTTCTGGTTTAAATAGGCACATGAGAATTCATACTGGTGAAAAACCAAACAAATGTCCATTTTGTGAAAGGTGGTTTTCACGGCTAGGACGAAGAAACAACCACATAGCAACTGCTCACACAAAAGAAAAGGCTTATTCGTGTTACATATGCACAAAACGTTTTGCAACTTGTAGCTACTTGACAAATCACGCAAAAATTCACTTAAATGATCGACCGTTGAAATGTTCGTTTTGTGAAAAATCGTTTAGATTCCACGGTAACAGAAATGATCATATCAAAAGGATGCATACGCAAGAAAGAAGGCATGAATGTCCCCAATGCGGCAAAAGATTTGTTACAGCCTCTGAACTACGCAGCCATTCAAATACCCATACTTCATCCACCCTAACTAAAAAGTACAAGTGTACGTTTTGCGACAAAATGTGTACTAAAAAACATTTATTTACTCATTTGAAAACTCACACAGGGGAAAAACCTCATAGATGTTCGTTATGCAATAAAACATTCATTTTTACCTCACAACTTTACCAACACATTCGAGCAACCCACCTAAAAGAAAATGATCATTTTTGTTCCATGTGTAACAAAAGTTTCGTTTCCTCCAGTAAATTAAACTACCACATCAGAATTCATACAGGCCTATCTTGAATTACCGTGAGTGAATGCTACATGTTGTTTATTTTATTGCACAACACTCATGCAGCATACTAGTGAACGTCTTGCACCAATATTACTTTGTTAATAAATGCTTTGTAATGTGAGCTATATTGTTGATTGTTGTAAGTTGTAATGAGGATTTTATGGGTGACAATAAATATTATTACTATTATTAATAAAAAATCATAATACGTAGGATTTAATAAAAAATAAAAAAAACATTGTTAAACATGAAACAGATATTCATAGGTTTTCGTATTCACTCATTACTATCTTATGGAGTTGGAATTGTGGCATGATAGGTGCAAAAATTGTGATGGAAATAGAAGGATTTTCCTATTCCGCTTATATTAAAGAGTTTTGGTTTTCAATTTTTTAAGCGAACATTTACAAACAGGCGCGTAGCCAAGGGGGTGGACGTGCACCCCCAGAATGCATAAATATCTCAAAAATTATGTAATTTTAGCTAAAAAACTTCAAACGCGTTACTCGCGAATCTGATAAATTTAATTTAATTTTTGGCCTATATAGTTGATTCATTGAAACGCGCTTTTATATGTAGTTAAACTCCAAAAACTACCCTCCCAGAAATCAATTTTTGTAAACAACACTGCTGTGCTCCCCCCACTGATAATCCTGTCTACGCGCCTGTTTGCCAGTGTCGTAACTACGAGGAGGTAAGAGGAGGAAGCTCCACCTGGCCGGGCCAAGTCACCAACTCACACTAGAAATTTTCGCATTTTTTAAAAAAATGTAGTGATAAAAAATTGATAACATTTTGAATCGTTGAAAGCAGCCACCTATCTTATTTGTAGTTGATTGAATTCGGCTGAACATGGTTGCAACCAAATTTTAGAATTATTATTCCAAACTTTTCTACAGATGAATGATGAGTTCATCCATTACAAATTTAAAGCGGCCCGGAACTGTGTAGATGGTGGGCATGCATACTTTATGCAACATAATTTATACAACTATTTCTAACATATTGAGTCACATGTAAACCGATTATTTTTGAATTTCCTTTTCGGAAGCTTTTTTTACACGCTTTTTAAAAAAACGGTTTTCTTAACGACTCAAAAATGAATAAAGCTCAATCAATTTGATATTCAACTATTCTGTTTTATTCAAATCCCACAAAATGTATTGCTCACTCTGTTACAATAGCGAACAAAATTTAACTACAAAGCAACAAAGCACTTTACATCTTGTATACCAACTATAGTTTGCCCTAAAATATATCTCTCCTTCAGGATCGTACCCAGGGGGGGGGGTCCACTGGATACGTTCACTAATTAAGTACAAACGGTACCCCCCGTGTTCTCCTAGAGATGATTTTTGGGTGTTTAATTTAATACAATTTCAATTTCTCACCATCTTCTAGCGTTTTCTGAATCTCCATGTTAGAAAATCTTTTTCGTGACACTTTTTAGATTTAACATTTCTTAATTCTTTTGATCTTTATTGTTCTTTGATTTAAACGACCAAAGATGATATTTCCATTGTTTCTTATTTGGTCGTTTAATATATTCAATTATAGGTAGGTAATTTAACCTTTATTTGCGTTAGGGCAAATGTTATATACCCTGAATACAGGTTTTTCTCCGCGGGCGCAGGGCACTAGTGCAGACGCCCTCAAATTGCAACCCCAAAGGGTTATTTTACCATGTGCACAACGTGCACAAAATTTAAAAAATATCGGTAAGTGAGAATTTGTATCAGTTAATAATAATTTTAAGTTATTTCAATTTTTCGATAATTGTAATAATAATCTATAATGTTAGGTGCTCCACCCGAAACCAAATCCTGGGTGCTGCGATGCTTTCAATGTTTTGTTCAAATATGATAAATATTAAATTTCAACTTTTGAAAATATTAAGGTGATTTTAAGCGCTGGTCACATTCACATGTAAACCAACTTCATAAAAAATTCCTGAACCTCTAATTCTAATAATTTGTAACTAGTGAAAACATTTTACTCGTTGCATTTTTAAAATGGTATGACCAGGCCTGTTAAATTTCCTCCTAGCTTGTGTGTTACGGCCCTGCCTTTTTATTTAAATTTTTAAAGATCCATGGCACTCCTTCTGTCATCATGCTACAATATATTTATAAAATTCAATTCAGTTGCTTAATTGTGTGCAAAATTATCAATTCCGTAAGCCAGTTGCCCAGCATAAAGGAAATAGAATACTTAATACCGACATTAAATCACATGTCATGGTAAAGTATAATAATAAACAACAGTATTGTATTTGACATTTAGAATCTATTCATTTTTATGTAACGAATAGTTTCGTTTAAAATAAAACAAACGAATTTTGTACAATACGATATGTTTTGTTAGACAGAGTTGGTTTGCAACATATTTATAGCGAAGTTATTTTAATGGGAAAAATCTACAGAATTTAAACGAATTCAGTAGAATCTGCACGTTTAACATCATTTTCGTCACAATTCTGTTAATCTTTTCTATTAGGGACATGTTCGGGGCTCGCTCTGTTCGATAATGCTGAATGTTTTTTATCCCGGTAAGCTGGTTCGTTAATCAGCTCTATACATTAGATAGTTAGAGAAAATTTATAAGTCATCGTCTTAAAACTGGAAACTTATAATTTTAAGTGTGTCCTGTTTTAAGTTAAGTTTTAAGGCATACAGTTAGCGAAACCGTATTTGTGGAACTTAAAATTAAAACAGAGGAAATGTTAATGTGCATGTTTAAGAGCTGCCAACAAATATTCCCGAGCCCACGCAAGTTTAAATTTTTAAGACACCAGGTCGTTAAATTTTTATAAGTCAGGCGTAAAATTAAAATTATAAGTCGTCCTTAGAGCAGAATTGAGCGTAAAACCGAGTCAGACGTAATATTTTAAATTTTAAGGACCTGACTTATAAATTATCGCTAACTATCTATTATACATACATGCACATATAATATTATATCACATATGTAAATATGCTAACCTACATTGTAAGCGGGGCACACGCGGAGTATCGTATTGTATTTTTACTCAAATATAAGCCCCGGGGTTTACGAGTTGCAAGGATTAATTTCTTCGATTCGAATGGAGTTTTAGTATGCGTTTGTAAATGTATCTTCAGTTGAATAATTTATTGGGGAGCATTGAATTTGTCCCTGGATTTTAATAAAGAACAGCATTTACTAGAGGTATCGGATTGTATTGGAGTAAATGCGGCATTTGATTTAGTTCAATTTTCTCTATTTTTCTATTCTTCGACCTTTGTATCCTTTTATAACTTTTACAAAGATAGAATAACATTTTTGAGCGCAGTTCAGCTGCAGGTTAATTTTGTCAATAGTTTGTCCGAAAAAAAATAAGTATATTAAATTTTGTATTTGGGTAATTATTTCTAACCTGGATGGCCTGAGTCTTTACTTACGACGGGGCCGGTATAAAATATTTTTAACATTGTATGGTGAATATGTTATATAATATACTAATGTATAAATAGGGTATAGGTAACCTTTTCTGAAGTAGAGAGAGACTGGTTAAGCATTAAGGGACCCCTCTTTGCTCTGTTTGGTTTAAAAGTCCTGTTATACAGTACAGTAAAAAATGGGTCGCAGATGGCCTACATAATGTTTGTATTATATATATGAAATGCAATATAAGACATTAAAATAAATACAATAGCTATGACTATTTTTGAGACTATTGATAGCTGCAACACTCTGAATCATTGTTGTACTGTACCAGACCTAGAAAAGCAACCAATTTCCTTAGTTACTATAACACCTTAGCATTACATTCCACTACAGGCTATTCATTTATACCTAGTCCTTTTCGTTTGTAGCTTAATCAGTGAAAAAATATTGTTTGAGAATAGTTGAGCTGCATACCCGCTGTTGAATAAATGTGCCTTCCGAATACTCTTGCTATAAAAGTCAGTTTTAATTTACCACCCTACATTTACGCTTGGTAATTTTTATAAATTGCAGTTTTGTGAATTAGATCCAAATGAGCATAAGATATTCTTCAGTCAACAAAATATTGTAATAATATTACACTTCACGAAAGAAGATGGATCCAGGGAAACGGTATTAAATACAGAGGTGTTTTTGCTACTTAAAAAATTAATCCAATTCAATTATCATCTGATATCTTATGGCAATTTAAATCAATTATTTTTTGTTGATTCACTAGGCAGTTGATTGTTTCGATTCGGAGGTTGACATCACAAACAATTGAAGCTTGGACTCAACCACATCTGAGAAAAATAAAATTACCCAATAACGAAAGTGCCAAATTCAAATGTTCATTTTGCGAAAAAATGTTTTCACGAGCTGATCACATGAATGACCATATAAATAGAATTCACACAAAGGAAAAGCCATATGTTTGTTTAACGTGTTCCAAAGGTTTTGTAACCTTATGGCGCTTAAATAGTCACGCAAAAACTCACACGTCCGAAAAATCACACAATTGTACTCTTTGTCAAAAAAGGTTTTTTACAAAATCTGGTTTGATATATCATTTGAAGTGTCACGCAGGAGAAAGACCACCTAAATCACATTCTTGTTCCATGTGTGACAAAAGTTACAGATATTTATCAAATTTGAAAATTCATATGAGAGCACACACAGGGGAGAAGCCTTACAAATGTTCATTGTGTCCAAAACAATATGCAAATTCCATCAGCCTGAAACGTCACCAGCAGACTCTTCATACTCAGGAAACACCCTACCCATGTAACTTGTGTGAGAAAAGTTTCAAGTTGCCAAACACCAGAGTGGAGCACATGAAAAGGGTTCACAGCTCCGTTAGGGGATTTAAATGTTCATTTTGTGAAAAATCTTTTGTAGTAAAAAATCAATGCAAAATACACGAGAGAACTCATACAGGTGAAAAACCACACAAGTGTTCATTTTGTGAAAAATGTTTTGCATACACAACACAAAGAAACAATCATATAATAGCGGCTCACACTACCGAAAAATCTCACTCATGTTCCAAATGCACTAAACGTTTTTCAACTCGTGCACAATTGACTGCACACATAAAAAGTCATTTACCGTTAAATGAACGGCCATTGAAGTGTTCGTTCTGTGAAAAATTATTTAACACCCAAACCCAAAGAAGAGAGCATACCAAAAGGATTCACTTACAAGAAAAATCCCATGAATGTACCAAATGCTCTAAAAAATTTGTGACATCCTCTGGATTGAGTGAACATTTCAATGTTCATATTTCTCCCACCCTGATTAAGACTTGCAAGTGCCATTTTTGTGACAAAATGTTTAGCAAACGGAATTTATTGGGACATTTGAAAACACACACAGGGGAAAAATCTTACAAATGTTCTATATGCAGCAAAACATTCATTGGAAATTACGAACTTAAACGTCACATTGGAGCAACTCACCTAAAAGAAAAACATCATTTCTGTACCATGTGCGACAAAGGTTACTATTCCTACGGCGAGTTAAACGCACACACGAAAACTCACACTAGGAAAAAGCTTTTTAAGTGTTAGACCTGTTCCAAAACGTTTTTCCAATCTGGAGATTTCAAAAAGCACTTGACCACTCACTAAGGCTTTTTAATATTGTTTCTGTGCTAAGTATTTTAAAATTAAAATCTGAAATGTCATGAAAGAATACATTTATCCAACAAAGCACCCAAACTACCCAAAAAAGAAAGATGTATGTGCGAGCTATTAGCCAGTGGCTAAACTAGGTTGACGGGGCCATGAGATAAGCCAACGTTATGGGCCCCTGTGAACTTTGACCTGAAATTTGTCGCTATTTTAATATGCTTGAAATATGGTACAAGTGGGCATATAATGAAAATATATGCTATAAACATATTTTTTTCACGCATGATTTTATTGACGGTAATCAAAGTTTCAATTTATTAAGATAATAAGAATATTCTTCTGAATAAGCAGTCTTACGTGACAATAAATTACACAAATTACATCGAGAAGACCACACATTATTTTACACTATACATTTAATGCTATTCGTTCGTATTCAACTTTTAATAATTAATAACCAATTAAACATTTCTCTTAAAATGAACTTTAAATAAACTCATCCTAATTTCAAAAAAAAATTATTCCTTAAACTCGCTGTACTAAATGTTGTTTCTAGCATCGTAATTACAAAACCACGATTAAAGAATGATAGACCATTCAATATTACTTCAGTTGTATTTTTCTTATTTTTTTTACAGCAAAATTTTCAATGATAGTTCTAAATTTAGATATCTCACAATGACCTATTCATGATACTACAGACTGTTTCAACCAACACCTTCGGCAAATAATACATGGTGCTTTGATTTACCTACTCTGCTCATGTTCTATTTATGCTCTCGCGCCATCCAAGATGTCCTTGTCTGGCAGCGATGTAAGCTAACGTGAGATCACCATGTAGTATTTGCCGAAGAAGTTGGTTGAAACATACTGTATATTGATACATACAGTTTTCCGACTCCAAATTTCATATAACATATAAAATAACGCAACTAATTTTTTTTTAAATTCTTAGGTTCATGGTTCGTGGTGGGCCCCTGACCCCATGGGCCCTGAGATTTTGTTTCACCTGTGCGCAGCGTAGTTTAGCCACTCGCTATTACTCAATAAATGCAGATGTACAACGTGGACAACTTTTTTATTATAATGATATTTATAATGTGATAAGATATTTAAAACTCAAAGCAAAATAAAGGGCCATAAATGAAAATCCTGTAGTAAATCTGCATACATTTATGGCCAATCTTTGTGCGACATGTTGCAATGCATTTTTTATAACTAGTAGTTTAAGTAAATAAATATAAATGTATATTTGGACAGTCATGTATTACTAATAAATGTTAATTCTAAGTAAATAGAAACTAAGGTTTGTTTATAATGGAAGTATTACACGTATCATTATTTTTACATGCGCCTGCATAACATTCAAAACTTTTCCAACACTTAAGTTGAGTACTTAAGTACTTGCAACAATATTGTATTTGTACTAGTAATCCAGAAATGACAAAGTCCAAAACAACAAGCACAAGTACATATAATGCGCTTTTACACTTGCATACTTTTAGTATTTCAGTTGATGCATTTAAAATAAATAATAACAATTCTATTACATTATAAGGTTACATGGGATTACCCTATGTTTAGTGGTGATAAGGGTGCCTATAGGTACTTACATTAGTTCACCTTTATAACCGACACTTATTTTGGTTCATAGTAGTAGTAGTAGCAGTATTCATGTTTATTGATCAATATAGCATCATCATCGATCACATTATATATATACATTGCAATTATATTTGATTATGAATATGGCCAGCATCCCACAGTTTGTACCCAACCAGGCAATTTAATACACAGTCAAAAAGTTTCTTACTCTTATAGCTCTGTCCCAGAAACAAAATATTTTAAAAGCATCCCTACTCACAATATTGTCAAGCTTTAGTCTGTAATTATCTCTAGTACAATTTTGAGGGTCAAAATATTCTGTTAGATATTTTACTCGAGGTTCAATATAATGTGGGCAAACACACATCACATGGAAACTGTCTTCGATGTCATTTAAATTACAGATATCACATGCAAGATGTTTATAAATTTTGCTTCCCCTTAAGTGAATGGACATCTTATTAAAGCACACATAACTATCACACGTTCTTAGTTGACAAATTAAACGAACTATGTGCCATTGCATACCCATATTTAAATACTTACTCAATCCATCTGTCGTGACATTGTATTTGCTGGTTATACATTGATTTAAATAATTTAAATCTGCTAATTTCAGATCAGTTTCGCATTTCTTTAAGGCTTTTTTCAAATTTTGTTTGATATAATTACCACTTTGCCTATCCCACATATTATCTTTCAGGTTATGTTTGTATAAAAATGATTTAATCTGAGACACCCAATTGTAATCTTCATTACACATGTATTCTATCTTTTTGAGATTGTCATAACAGTCACATAGTAAAGATTCACCTGAACTTTTGTTTAATATTTTTGCTAAATATACAAGTACATATTTAATTAAGGTTAACTTAATATTTTTAATGATCGATTCAAGTCTCACTATACATCGTGGCGTGTAGTCGGGTAGGAAAAGTATATCCCGAAAAAATTGGATTTGGAATTTCTCGATGTCATCTTCATACATCAGACCCCAAATGGGAACTTCGTAGAACAGCACTGATTTTACTAGTGAGTCGAACAGCTTTTCGATGGTGTTCAGTGAGTTTATTTTTGCTTTCTGCACAATTGACATTAGAGATGCGGCCGCCGTTTTTCCATTCGCGTAAAAGGAGTTCTTCGCTTGTAGAAATTTTCCAGAACAGCAGAAAGGTACCCTTAGATATACGTAGTTATTTTGTACTTGGATTTCCTTTTCACCCAAACAGAATTTTTCTTTTTTGCATAGTCCGTTCCCCTTGCTGAAGACGACCACTTTTGTCTTACTTAAATTGATTTTTAATTTGTTAAGTTGTAAGTATTCTTTCAGAATATTAGACTTTCTCTGCAGATTTACTGCCGAATCCGCCAGTATCACTAGGTCGTCGGCATATAACGCGATATGAACAAAAAAGGATCCTATTTTGATACCCACTATGCCTGACTCTTGTAGTTTCTTTACTAAATCGTCCAAAAAGAGAGTAAATAGCTTTGGTGACAGAGTCTCACCTTGTAGCACAGACTTCTCAATATTAAA
>JAQFYB010007379.1:0-10901 GCA_034694085.1 Pogonognathellus longicornis
CAACCAACAACCGAGCCTGTGAGCTGAACCCACCAGTAATCGACCTCAGTGGGTCTCATACCTCGCTTCCAGGGAGCTTGTTAACTTGTTAACATAGAAAGCGATAATTTAAGAGTAATGTCAGTGACATTATTATATCTGCATCAATTGGCTAAAATGTAATAAAAGTAAGTTATGGTATCACAATAATTCACCGTCACAGCGCACAGTATTTACGAATTATCACTCACCGCATAAACTAATGGACTGAAATAATCATCTACTAATTACAATAAAGAGACAAAATATTATTTACATTCAAAGTCTCAAAAAACAAACCAAATCACTTTGTGATCAGAGCATGCAGGTAATTTTTATAAATGATGTGATGAAAAAACCTTAAATTTATCTGTCGCATGGTTGTTTTTTGAATCTGTTATTTCCTTTACAGTTTTAACGGAAAAGGATTTTCTTGTGGAAGTATAACCTTGATCGGGCTTAACTATCAAAAATAATACAGGTAGCAGAAACAATGAATGACAAACAGCCAAAACGATGACAAGAACTCCAACTTTGAAAAAAACCTCATAAATGTACGACTGAGCAAAAAGCAATGCTCCAATTCCAATAATTGTAGAAATGGCTCCTTGGACAACGGGCACTCCTAAACAGTACATGGCATCACGCATTTTGTCTTCCGTGCTGTCTGCTTCTGAAGAAATAAAGGCATAGCTGATGTGTGCAGAAAAGTCAACAGAAAAACCAATGCACATTATTACACACAAAACGGAAATTAAATCCAAACTCACGCCCCACAAACTCATAAACCCCAAAACACCAATTTCAATGGAAACAATCGAAAACAGAACGCTAAGGGAACAAAGCAGATTGGGAATCAACAACATCGTAATACACATTACAATCGCTGAAGCTACGGCGACTAGTTTTTTAGTGATGTCACCAATTATGATTACTTGGTCAGTAATATGAAACCATGGAAAATACACGCTCACATTTAACCCATTCTCTTTTGCCTTTGCACAGACTTCTCTCAATTTTACAACCAATTCCGTCTCCTCACTAATTTCTGTCATATTCTCACTTTGGATTATGTAGCGGGTGGCCAGAATTTTGGTTTTGTTCTCATTGAATAAAATATCCGAAGAAATTGGAACAGTTTCGCTCAAAAATTCTTCACGTAGTACACGAATGAAATCTTGTTCGGTTGAGACCGTGAAGTTATAATAGTCTCCGTATGTCTCCAGAAAACCAGAAAAGTCCTTAAGCCAATTTTCTGACCATTGATCTGTAATGTGATCAATGTTGTAGAACCCTTGTAACAGATCTGAAATTTT
This sequence comes from Pogonognathellus longicornis, assembly GCA_034694085.1. Taxonomy (NCBI): domain Eukaryota; kingdom Metazoa; phylum Arthropoda; class Collembola; order Entomobryomorpha; family Tomoceridae; genus Pogonognathellus; species Pogonognathellus longicornis. The sequence goes on from JAQFYB010007379.1 coordinate 1,335, forward strand.
ATTTCGTGTTTCATTTCTAGAATAGTCCAGCGGTGTATCCACCACAACCTGTAAATAATAACGCCTCAATAAATTATAGAACATCTCAGGAACTTCAAAATATCTTACAAATCACTCACTTGTATTCTGTAAGCTAATCCCCGAAAATATTTTCGTGTAGCTGCAATGAAGTCTGAAACAAAAGAATCATAGCGGACAGTCCTTTCGAGACGCAATCCCACATCCAGTTTTGTAATGCCCCAAACGGATACGCCAATGTAGAGAACAAATGTGAGTATTACAATGATTTTCACACCAGGGTGAGAAATAAAATTTGGAAAAGGTTTACGAAAAAATGTCATCGCAATATTTTCAGTCTTATAATCTTCATCCAAAGGATTTTCTTTGTCAATTCCTCCAGTGAACAACAGTTTCTTCCATTTTGGTACATTCTCTGTAACACGGAATTATAAATAAAATCAACCTTTATGTTTATACATAGATTTTATTTTAGAGTGTGTCGCAACAACAAAGCTCTGATTTTAAATCACACAATTTTGCCCCTTCACAAATCTATGACTATTTTGACTGAAATTGCTACAGGTACATGTAAATAACAACATTTTAAGAAGTAGTGAAATATGATTAGCTTCTAGCTTAACTTCACTAAAAAAGTATAAAATCGTGAGAACAATTAAAAAAACTGATTTTTTGTTACAATTTTGATTGGAATCAAAGTTATGCAGTTTTTGCAAAATTGTCAGCGCTCTCAGGGAGAGTTCTCTTATCTGGAGACCGATTTTTCAAATAATGAAAATATTTAAGCTTAATGCATACTCAAAACTATCATGTCCACAATGAATATATATAGACATTTCAAAGTCAGTCTATTTTATTATTTTATTTTATCCCGTGACTATTTATTTCACTGACGACATGAAAATTAGTTAATTTTACCCACCAGCTTTAGATTTGGGTATTGCCTCCATCCACCAGAACACAGCGTGTTTATTTTCCGCTTCATGGTAGCCACTGATGGCCATAAATCCACCAAAGAAACACAACTGATAAATGTAAATGAAGATAATACAGGTTCCTGCGTAATAGGAGAATATTTGAACGATGGGAATGGTTGTGAGTGCCCCAATATAAAGAGACATCATGTCAGTCAAAGTTGTAATTGTGACGGACACTGCAGCATCCGAATAACATTCCGCAAGGCGTTTGGGAACGGGATCCTTGGACGAAGTTCGTCTCCAAGAAGCGATCATTACAAACGAGTCATCAATACCAATCCCTGCATGTTTACAAACATTGAACACGAATTATAAATTAAAAATTGTAATTACCTATAAGGTGTAATCAATTTCAGGTTTGGTGACTGACCTAACATAAGAAATGGCATGGCAAGGTTGATCCCTACAAAGGGAACTCCAAAAAAGCAGAGTAGTCCACCCCCAGTAAGAGTTCCTAAAAGTGGAGAAATTGAACCTGCGATGCCCAGCCAGGGTTTGGATTTGACCCAATCTTTCATCAAAGACGTAATTACCGCAAAAGCTCCCATAAAAAATAAAGTAACTGTAAAATGCGGTACGACAGCAAATAGTCCATTGTCCACTTCAGTTGCCAAAGCGTCAAGAACCATTACTCGGACTTTAGTGGCATTCCAGTGCGATTCGTACTCTCTCGTAGCCTCCAGTACAGCATTTTCCCACACCTTGCCTCTGAAAAATATAAGCAACCTTATTATAATTATTTATTTTGCACAATGTATTTTGTATAATTTTGAATCCATTTACAATAGTTCTATTAAAAATGTTGTTAAAAATATTCTAAGGTCTCTGAATAGATATTTATTTAAAAAATAAAAATTTAAACGAAAATAATTTCTATTTAATTTGATTAAAAATTTAAAGAAGAATCTATTTTAGTTTATTCAGATTGCAAGGTAATTTTTCAAACCATCTCCAGTAATGTAGAAGTATTGCTAGTTTTTAAATGTATTTTTCATTACCAAATTTTTTGTGAAAAACGAGCAACAACATGATTTTATAAAGTTAACATTTTTAAGTCTCTTGCCTTTCATTGTCTTCTGGCGAGTCCACAGCAATTATGTAGTGCAGCAAAACTGCTTTTGTTCCTTTCACGTACGCCCCATCGTCTGTGAGTTCCGTATCTCCAAAATACAAAGGTAGTATATGTCCACTTAATGTTATAAGATTAAATGCGATAGGAAAGCTCAATCTGGATGAACCATTTTCAATGTGAACAATTTCGTCTGTGAGGTCCAAGAATTCATTTTCGAAACAAGTTCCGAACCAGTTTGCACATAAAGAAGTGTAATTGAAATCCTCATTATTCCATGTAATTGTCACGTTGTGCATCAGACTGTCCAGTGTTAAAATTTCATTCCAGGCTTCGGTAGTTAGCACTGAAGAGTTGGGCCCTTCATCTTTAGTCGTAATTATCACTCTGAGCCATAAAAAGTGGTAGTCAATGTTGACCCAAAATAAAAAAGTTGTAAAATTTTGAACAATTTACACCTTGTAACCTTTGATATTATAAAACTTGCATAATATCAAATTAAATTTTGTTCCACATATTTCCACAGATTTTTGCGAATATAATAAGACTTATTTACATTTGTAGAACAAAAAATAAAGTTACCTTGCAAATCGCCCAACTTGAGAAATTCTTGATGGATGAAATCTGCCATTATATCGTGAGGGAAATAATCGGTTGACTTGTTCCTCTTCAAAATGTGTTTTGCCATCACTTTGGGTGTATAAATAAATCGCGTCGTTTATGTAATTTAATTTAAGAAATCCAAAAGTACAAATGGCCGTCAAAATAATTGGAGCGACAATGAAGTATTTGGGAGACGTTGCAATGCGTTCTCCAAGTCTATAAAAAATTCTTCCCACTATTCGACTCAAGTTCCCCATTTTAATTTTCCTTACACAATCATGGATTGCAGTTGAGCACTAACTGAGTTGAGTGATAATATTCTCCTCGAGCCTTTATCCCATAAAATTTAAATAGTTAAAACAAAGGTCAATAGTTAATCAGAATAATTTATTACAACTATAACTTACAAAGATCAGCGCACAATTACAACACTGGAAACAAGTGCATTCATGGTTGCATACAGTAGAGCATCAATATTATAGGAAATATAAAGTGTGTATAGTATCTGTATTTTATTTATGAATACAGTACCTTGCTGTACCTATACATAATCGTTTGTCTGTGCATATTTTGTAGTAGAACAGTTCAAATGCATGAGAATGTTTTACACGAATAGACAAATTATATTTTTATCGTGGGAATATCAGCAATACTGATGTTGTATAAAACAGATGCAAGGGAAATTTAGTTGCAAAGAAATCAATCTACAACCTTGCAAGCATTGCATTTATTTGTTGCGGTATAGCTTATATAATATTTTAAAATGAAAGGAAAATGAAAAACGTGTTGTGAATTACAACAAATAACAATAATATTTCCTAGCTGTATTAAGTTAAAACTTGTAATTAACCCATTTATAAAAATGAGAATGAGAAATACAAGCATGAAGCGTGGGTAGTTTATAGGTAGGTAGTAGAGACGCAAAAATCCTCTTTATTTTGGAACCGAACAGAAACCGAAACCAAAAAATTTGAAACCGTAACCGAACCGAAACCGAAATCATGTAAAAAATTTGAAACCGAAACCGAACCGAAACCGTTATCATTTAAAAATTTCGAACCGAACCGAAACCGAAAAAAGAATTGATATAAAAATTGCCAATTTTAGCTCACTTTTTCCTTATTAATAAAGTTTACGCAATAGCAATTAAATATTTACGCCAATACTGCATTGTAGTGAAGAAAAACAAAGTCACACTTGCAGTCAAGAGGCAGTTCCAATAGCTATACAAAGGGTTTGTAGATGAATCAGCCCTAATTTTTTGAACCGAAACCGAACCGAAACCGAATCAGTTAGAACCGAACCGAAACCGAAAATAACCCAAAAATCAAGAACCAAAACCGAAAACCGTTCGGTTTCGGTTTTTACGTCTCTAGTAGGTAGTATGGTTTATACTTAAATACAAACTCAGCAGTGTTAACCAAGATGTTTATATTATTATTTCGTACCCATCATAAAGTACCTAATACTTATATATACCATCTTCAGACCATATAATGCGACTTTCCTATTAATCTCTGCATATGCTTACATCTTAAATTGTATGCGCTAATTAACCTAAAAATTGTGACAGAAATGTAATGTCTTTCCAATGAATATTTGTTGTTTCCTTATATAAATTATTCGTTGCCCTCGTTTTATGAATTTTTATGTATTTAATGCAATGTGACTCTTAATTTGAAATACGTAGATATATAGTTTTATTAATGAGAATATGAATGCAAACAATGTGGGAATGATCTCGGATCTTGTTTCGCATGTCCATAACTTTTACCAATAATTACTCTTCACACAACATATGTTATATATTTATCCTTATAGCAGGCAAAATTCTCTAGCGAAAGATTTTTATAATACATAATAAAGGATTTCTATTATTGTAAATTTCTCACGCAAACCACTTGTTTACATTTATCTGATTTGAAAGTCTTAATTTTTTACTTGTTTTGCGAAGTCAATAAGTGTTAGTAATAATGGCTTAATGCAGTCAAACAAGTCAATATTTCTATAAGAGCGATTGATCTATTGGTCGAAATTTTTTGCAATTAAAACATCAAAATTATGTAGTAAGTAAAAAAATTATTGCTACAAAACATTTAAAATTAGAGCACAAAAATAGCGCTGTATTTATAGTTCATCTGTATTAACCTGACAAGGTCAGGAAATTCAACTATTAAAATCCAAATCAGTGCATGAAACTTAATTAACCACTGCTCTACTCCTTATGTTACAGCATTATAATATTAATTTATTAATTATTATATATACTTAACCTTATCAAGCCATAACAAAATTTGCTCAATCCTTAATAATTTCTAACTTGATCAATTATACACAAATTGTAGAGTACTTTCATTTTCAATTCTAACCATCAAATCATAGTCATCAGTGCGTCAAATTTAGTTAGCCTGACTTAGTTTTAATTAAGATTAAGGCATGAATATTAATTGTAGAAAGGTAAAAAACTTATATACATGTAATAGAACAATATAAAACGTAGTTAGGTTGTATATCTTGTATATAACGAAAAAAGTGACGATGCATGTGCATACAATTGTATCATACGACCTATCGAAACGAACATGTATATATCTACGTTTACGCTCAGGCGTTAACTTTGGTTACTATGCATCTGAACTATTTGAAAATTTAAATCTATTTAAAAAGTCTCATTCTATTCAAAAAAAATGTATTTGTCTAAAAAGCAAAACTTCAGGGTATTTTGCTTACAACTTTTTTGTGTGCGGTCTCTAGAACGTAAAACTTCAAAACTTCTTTCTTCTATCCTTTCCGCAAAGGATTCCTTTTAAGAAGAAATAACTAATAAGCGACCTACTTTTTATGTCTATCTAAGACCCTCATTTTTATATAAGAGATATACCATTTTTATTACCCGCTGACAACTTAATATATAAAAATCTGTAAAAATGAACAGAATTCTCATAATTTCAAACCACCTACTCCCACTCAACTCCAACAACGAAATGTCCATTGAATTTGACAAAAGTAAACGATTTTCCATTATTTTCTCGTGGCGTTGTTGTTACTTTGGTAACTTGCAGCCTCTATATTAAACACGTCAGCCTCTGTTACGACATAAACTTTTATTTTAGGCTGATTGAAGACTTATTGTGATATGATAATGTTTCTTGAAGATGGAAAACTCGGCAGGTGGAATGAATTGCTTAAATGAAATATTGTCATGCGAGAACATATAACACGCAAAAGTTTTGAACCTTTCATTTTGATTAAAATATGTTGCTTAGTTTGATGGAAATATTCTTTAGTTTAAAATATTTTATCAGTCGTCATTTGTATAGTTCATTTACTAAAACTTTTATCTGAAAAACTTATTGAATTCGTAGCGTGTAAGAATATGCCACGTCGCCGAGCATGATTAACACGAATATATCAAAAGCTTTATGTAATTGTAAAACATCCAAGGGGCACCTTGAGTGCACTACGTTTGGCCTAAAAGCAAAGATTGAAACGAAGATAAAAATGAGCTTTTGTCCAGCGAAAAAGCAAACGTGAACATATTATTCAGTATATTCTATAGCATTGACGCAGTTCATAATGTCTTCTGCAAATTTAATGTGTACTATTTGACATTTGCACTATTCAGCACTTAAACTAATGAGCATGGTTCTTGAAAACGGGTTAAATAATGATAATCCAAAGAACATTGTCATGCTGCAGGATAAAACGTTGTCAATTTAATCCAAACGCACTCATAGTTAGACTTTTGCAAATTGAGTAAGGTAAATTTAAAACTTGGTACTGAAGTAGTGCTTAGCATTATTTTAGAGCTAAATTAAACTAAAATTTTCGAATGTGTAAATTAAAAATAATATTGTGGCCAGAAATTAAGAAGGCTAATATAGAAATATATTTTTAAAAATGTAGCACTGTTAAATACAAGACGTTTGAGCCCCACCTTTAATAATTCAAAATGCATTTTGCAATAATAATTCCAATAATCTTTTTCAACGTTGAGTATTCATTTGGAAAATTTGATCAGTCATTTTTAAAATTAAATGTTTATTTGGAACCCTTTTCCGACTGTCTTATCAACATTGTGTTTTTAGACACTTTGAAAACCGACTTCGAAGAATTCAAATATCCGGTTATTCTTGGAAATTATTCCGTAATACGAAATATAATACCAGGAAAAACTACAAGCAAACACTTGGTTAATTGGAGAGCTAAAACTTTGCAAGGCTGGTACTTTGACAGAACTGTTGTAAGAAAAACGAAACGGGTACCTTACTTATGGCACTGTAGAATTCATTTCCTGCTGTTTCCTTTGTCTGTGTCTCAAATACGGGGAAAGAAATTGCAATTTTTCTTTCCGCAATCCCGTTTATGGTTTTGGCACCCTTGGATTGATTACGAATTGACTGAATTGACGGACATGAACATGTATCGGAGTGAAGGATCCTTCTTGGTCCTTGAGAAGGCCGTGGAGAACAACAATCATTTTCTACAGACGTGGATGGGTCAATTCTTGTGTGGTCTAAATACGTATATGTTGACTTCAAAAAGCCCTATGCAAGTTCAACTAACTTTGATTTCTGTGGATATCAATTACACTCAGATATATCTCATTAGTCAATACAGATGTCATTATTTGAATAGGTTGAAAAATGATGTTAAATTCACAACTTTGAGTAGAAAAAGGTACACGAAGGATAACTTGTATAGTGAATGGTCAAGGAAAAGCAAAGCGGATTTTTTTAAAACCCACTGGTCTATATCGGGTACAAAAGCTCTGGATGTTCAAATGGGGAAACAAAAGATCGAGCAGATGGAACATACTGGTGAATTAGACTTTCAAATATTTCACCGTCGTAAATATGATCTCGACCTTGCTTTATTGAGCTTGGTTTGCAATTTTAGCAACACTTGCATTCGGAACGATTATGAACCTAAAAAAATTATCGGTTCATGTACTAATATATTTATTCCCAGAGTTGGAGTCAACAGAATTTTTATGAACTTCTTTCGTGTAAGGTCGGAGTCATTTAAATTTGTCAGCTGTGATGGTGTCAAAGACAGAGAGACGCTGACGTTGAGGCCGTACATTTCCTTCTGCGATTGGGCTACATGGTGTGCAATTGCAATTAGCTGCTGTACGGTCAGTGTTTCTATACACATTGTGCAAAAAATGCAAAAAGTCAAGGACAAGTTGTATTTCGCGCCATGGCGAATCCTTTTGGATCAGAGTGTTAACATTGGCTCAAATTCAGCCGTGTACTTCATTTATGGGGCCTGGATTTTGGCAGCACTTGTTTTGACAAACGAGTACAAAAACTGGCACATTACCGAATTGTCGGCACCCAGAAAACCCATCATGGTGAAAACATTTGGCGAACTTGTCGACTACAATTTCTCTCTGTACACTCCTTTGCTGTATAATGGAATGTATATGTTGCATGAATCGCAAGAAGATGGTGCCACAGAATTCAGATATCGACTTAACTTGATAATAACGCCAAGACAATACAAATTACCCATCTACAATTACACAAAAAGAATACATCAGATTGAAGTTCTACCATGGCATTTGAAGGACACAAAAAAGGACCTATTGTTACCGGAAACCATTTTTAATGAAACATTGAAATGCAACCGAACAGCATATGCAGAATTTTCAGACAATATCGATTTATATTTCGCCAAACTAAAAGCAAAATTCCCAAGGAAAATCGGCGTCACCAAGGGCACAGAAGAATTGTTCCCGATGGGCGTTGGATGGACCCTAGATGGGGCATATGATCCGATAATTCTTTCGCGTTTGCGACATATTGAACAGTCTGGAATCATTCAAATTTGGAAATCCACAGAGAAAACAAGGACGATGTTACAAGCAATCAGATCATATTCTAAGGAGGCAAACACTGACAAGGGTTTGAGCGTGAATGATAACTTTGTCACAATATTTTTTCTTTACACATTTTTGATGTTAATATCTTGTTTGTGTGTTTGGGCTGAACTAAGTTTGAAGCGGTTGGTAATAATGACATACGGCACCAAAACACATCGTAATGTCTATGGGATAGGCCGAAAATTAGTCTATTATTCCAAATATATACCAAAGAAAATCTCACAACTAAGAAATAATTTTAAAGCCTAACCCTTTTCTACCAATCTAACCGAAAATCGGTTCGTTGCCATATATTATACGATCACGGGGTTTAGTCTTGTGACTGGTAACTGCAAGTAAATAATTGAGTAAATATGAATGACTTAATTAGCCATGCCAACCCAATGCCGCTTAATTAGCATATAAATAAAGATAAATACTAACAGGGGAATATTTAACCTTGTTTCCCACAAATCGTAATGTTTAGCACAAGTAATGCTTAGTTTAGTCCATAGTTTATATTATGGATGTACGGAAATATTCAGAACAGACATTTTGAAAATGCTTAGCTCGGATATATACAATAAATGCTTGTAAAAATAACGTTAATTTTAAAATTGTTCTTCTTTCATTCTTTTGATATTTAACCCTGCTAAATTATCAACCTCCATACACAAAGACAAAATATAGAACACCAACCATCTCAGTGTACACTCTCAGCACTGGCATGTTAAAATTATCATGTTAAAACCGAAATCATCATGATATAACGTTATATTTAACAGTATGTTGTGTGGAGCTTACATTGAATCATATTAACTTTTTTAACCAGCTCACGGCTGAAACCTCCCAAAGCTCCATTTCAATAAAATATTTGGAATTGTGTATTCATATTTGCATATAATATAATGCTGGTACTGTCACATTTAATGTATGTAAGGCATACATTTGCATTTATAAGGCATACATTTGCATTTATAAGGCATACATTTGCATTTATAAGGCATACATTTGCATTTATAAGGCATACATTT
>JAQFYB010007380.1:0-10901 GCA_034694085.1 Pogonognathellus longicornis
CGCTGGCCACGAGGCCAGCGAATTTCAAATATCATAAGGCAAAACAAAACGAAAGGACTACCAATGTATTAACTAGCGTAACCAATGACTGAGACACCCTGTATGTAATGGTCCAGTACAAAAAGGGATTCAATAACATGAAAACTGAACCTTCAAATTTGTTTATACTTCGATTTACTAACATTAGAGGCGGGTTATCCGCCAGCACTCCAGAAAAAGCATACCCGACTTTAACTTACACTAGAGCTCTTTGCATCCTTTCACTTTTGCAATTTAAAATAGCTTTAAAATTATTGAGTCATCAGTGAAATTTTCAAATTAGGAAAGATACCTCAAATCGACTTACTGACATTGATATTTCCCACAAAATCTAAAGCATATATTATGTAAAGTTTGAACGAAATCGATGTGTCTATAAAAGACGATTGACATTTTTGTTCCATTAAAAAATGTCAAAATATATCCAAGCATTTTAAATCGACCTACAAATATTGATAATTACTGAATCGCAAAGTATTATGCATATGATTCGTCTTTAATTGATAATGTACCTACATAATTGTATTGCATCGTCAATGTCGTGTAATTACTTATTTGCCAGTCTAAAAGTTAACAATTCATATACAATCACACAGTAAAATAGTAACAGAGATACATTTTGTGCATATTTATTAGTATGATAAATAATATCTTAAAAGTTCTAAAGTTTGACAATGTATTTACTTTGTTTCTAATGTTTCATCGCTAGTAACAACTATTGCAATAGTGGTCTTACATTTGCAAAAGTTTTGCTAAACATATATTAACATCATCCAATGCCTGCAATGCGACACAATCGACGCATTAAATTCATGAGTGTTATGAGCGTATTTTTCTTGAGTTTAATAAGGATAATGGATGTACATAATTTATAGGGTGGTGAAGCTATTCTATATTATAGCGAATATATAAAAATATGGAAAGTCTGGAAAAGTACGTAAACTCGCAATTCTTGTATATATAAGCCAATGAATTTTTTCAAAATAAACAAATGAACTCAATGCATATAACGTCGGTTTCAATCGAAATATTGCTAACTGAATTTGAGACTTTTTAAGATTTTTTTTTATTTGGTAACCAGTTTTAAGTAAAAAAGTATACCTACCTACGGAAAGTCATAGTTTAATAGCACAACAGAGCTAAAAGAATTAGCTCATTTCATCAACTCGGCTCAACTTTATGTAGCCATTTTCAGAATTAAGCCGAGGATATGTAATGTTACCAGTTAAGGCAATTACATTGTGTTATAAACAATACCTACAAGCTTTGAAGACAGGGTTGCCCTTAGGCCTAGCTGGGCAACCCGGGCGACCGCTCGGGTCCCGGCGCTCAAATATTTGTAGCATGGGGAATTCTGGTCACCGGTAATATTGTAATATCGAGGAGTGAGTTTGGATATTGTTAGTGGTATATAAATTTAAAAAGTTTTTTACAACCTAATGTTGTTATTACGGCCTGGCAAATTCTAAGGCCGGCACTGTTTGAAGAATAAAAACGAGGACATTAAAATTATATTGATATAATTGATGTACACACGAAAGTGTAGGTTTAATGATGATATGACTAGTACATTATACTAGCTTAACAATGATATTTAGGCAGTCATGGTCAACATACGTTCGTATAACTTGACACAGGGTTGACATTTTGGATATCAATTTACAATTTTTAATTTCTCAGCAATAATTTTAACAAGGAATCATTATTTCTCCTAAGTCATCATCAGAATCAAGTAGTGTTCCTGATGCATTAAAAATAGTTCCGGGGATTTAAAGCAGCAAAAGGAATCATGTCTGATTCTCTACAATAATTGTTCCTAGGGAACAAAATTTAATTTCTTTTGTTGTAACTAGTGGTCCTGGCACAAGTCACTAGATAAGGAAAAGATCATTGAGATTTGTAAGAAAACTTTGCAATTTTGGGTATTTTCGAGTACTTATCAGTAATTTCTATTCAGTCTAATAGAATAATACATTGTCATTTAACTACATTCTATACATTCTTACAATCGCAAATAAATGATTAGGTAAACAAATTATTAGGCAATAAATAAAAATTTAATTTACCAACTAAAATCTTGATTTAAGTTGGTAAGTGAACAACTGTGCAAATATTCAAAGATATTATCAAATAAAATACAATTTAATAACATCCAGATTGGTTTAAAATCAAATTATTGTAAATTAATTTTAGACGCGGTTCTCCTTAATTTTAACTTCATGAACAATGGTCAAAGTTCAAGAATAATTTGCAGAAATGCGTTCAGAAATTGTAGTAAAGAAGATGGCTTAAAACTGTGTTTTGTTAATTTTATTTCCAATATCACCAAAATATAAACTTTAAAATACCAATCTTTTGACAATCAATTAAAAATAGATTAGTTGGGGGTCGCTTAAGCCCATGGTTGGTTGGCTACAGTCCAAACTAACACAAATACCATATTACGGTCCCCTACAAAAAGAGAGGTTGAATAAAAGTTGAAAACTGAACCCTCAAACACTTCGATTATTTATTAGCTTTAGAGCTAAAAGTTCGTGGCGCGCAACATATGCATACGTTAAATTACGTTATAAATACAGGTAAAATATTTTAAAGAAATTGTTACGACGAGCAAACAATAAAAAACATGAATTTCCTCTTTACTAAGATTAGTTATCTAGAAACTAAATTTGAGCAATATATTAAATAAATTTCTATAAATACAACCACACCCTTCTTCGCCAATATTATTAGCTTCACTGGCTTACATTGCAACATATTATTTTACTACTTTCATGTAAAACTGCAACAAAGCATCTTACCAGGAGCTCGTCCAAAGTTAAATCGAAATATGAAATAGAATTTAGTAAAGACAAATAAACATTTACATTGTAATAGTTATCATTGATTTAAATATACAAAAATTGTAGTAATATTTGATAATAATATATTATGAAACAAAATAATTTTTTTTAAATATTAAAAAATATCACCAGAAAGAAAAATAAAAACCGGGACTCATCGTTGACTTTCAAAGTGTTGAATTTTATTTTCAAGTTCGGAAGTATTTTGCATTTGCTTCCATACTCATGGAATCGTTCACAAAAGAAATTTACTGAAAGGAAAGGCTTCAAAATAATTCCTTATTATATAATTATGTTTATATGTTTCGCCAGTCGTACATCAGATTGTATAGCACTGCTCATTTCCTACAAATACAGTACGAAGGGATCCATCCTTCTCAGTGAAAGAGCATTTCATTTTGTGGCATGCTCTTCTCATACAATTGTAGCTGTATGTCAAATCAACTTGCTTCTATACAAAAGCGAATTTCTCGTTTTATGTAACGAATACTTGAAACTGGAACCGTCTCTAGGTAAGTGATTTTTTTAACTATTGCATTCCAAGAGGACAGTTTACAATAACATGTCACTTTTCGTAGGATTTGACTCATATTGATAGTCTTGTGCCAACAGCAAATTTCTTTAGAGTCACAAATAATCAATCGCGTTGTTTAAGCGGCACTGGTTATCGACCACACAATTATAGTTCACGTAAATATACAAGCAATTGACACTTTTGCATAAGAAAATAAAAAATTAGTGAAATCCCAACTGACAATATTATAGCTGACGTAATAATATGCAAAAATTGCTGTCTTGTTTTAATTAATTATTAATTAAGTTTAGTCTTAACTTAATATCATTAATTCTATTTAGGTATTTCAGAGAGAAAGCTAAAATGCGGGAAACATTCAAAAATTATTGAATTGGCATTTTTTGGGTTGTCGGAAATCATTTTTAGCCAAGTTGCGCTAGGCTTTGTTTTGTTTCCGCTTTTAGTGAAAAAGGCCCAAATAGGCGAGACATTCTGGATCAAACACATTGGTTGGAGTTCTGATACTAATTTGAAATTTTACGCAATTTGGTGGTCTGCTATTTTGGCAACAACATGGTACAACGCCGTCCTGTACGCCGTGACGTTCTTAGTAATGTGTGACTCGCTAATTATGTGGCTAAAACAATTGAGGTAATCAAATATTATGTAAAAATATTAACCAAAATTAAGTTATTAAGTGAACAGGAGCGTAGACAGTATTATTGTATTATAAGTTGGTAGGTGCATAGCAAGGCTGTACGCAGAATTCGATTTTTAGGACTGAGGACAAATCGGAAAATAAATACTTTTTAAAAGTTGATAATCATGCGGTACAAAAATCAATATATGAGAAGCCCCAAGTTAGAAAGACGAATGAAATATGCGCAGGGTCCAAAAAAAATCCAGTGATATAAATGAAAGTTTATGTACTGAATATTTAGAGAACACTCTACAAGGCTGTAATGGAAAGTTTTCATGCCAGATTTTTTCCTTTGGACTTTTTGCCAGGTCAAAAGTATTGTAGTATATAATATCAAGCATTATTGTATTTACTCCCAAACTAAAGCGAAATTCGAAAATATTATAGACACCTAATATGCTTACTTTATAAATAGAAATATTTTGTGTATTTCATTTCGTTAAATTCGTTACCTTAATTAATTTCACAAAATCACACAAAATATAGATGAGAATGAATCAATGAACGCGATACAGTAGGTCTAATAAGGGTGTGTGTAAGTTTCGCTCTCACATACCATAATATCAACTTTGAGACTCATTGTTTTTACGTGGTGAACAGCGAAAGATGACAAAGGGAAAAACTGATGAGACTGCTTGAGACGGCTCATATACAAAACCAAAGTAAAATGGATAAGATTCGCGAATTTTTAACCCTTTTGTGTAAATACCCTGCCTTGAGATATCGAATGCAATCTAGGGGTGCAATTTTGCTACACGGAAGCACGTGAAGAAATGGAATATAGGTAGGCATTTTTAATTCAATTTTTAATTATCGATTGTTGGCATTCTAGAATAAACGCAGAAGAAATGTAGACTTCAAGAAATCGATTAAAAATTGCTGTTGAAATGAGAAGACTGGAGAAAATTTATGATGACCTAAAAATCTTCTTTTCCATCATGAATATTTCGTTTTGCAGGCTGCTGCTTCCAGGTGTTTTGTTTTCAATGACGCTCGTGGATATCTTACATTTCTATGATTTAATTGGGCACTGGAAGAATAATCATATCTTACTTTCCACATATTTCTTTTTTATTTCACTGATCATAAAATTCATAATTGGTTTTGGATTTTGGCTGTTGTCGAGTATAACACACCAAAGCGAAGAATTCTTGCGAATTAATTAACTAAATATTATACATTTTTCAAAAATACAAAATAAGTTAATACAATCCCGAAAACCTATAAAGTTTCATATGAATAACATCTTTACTGCAAAAAAACTCAACAGCCTTAGAATTTCTAAAAGTGGATTTGGATAGTGTGTGCACTCTGTTGCTTTCTTTCCGCTGATAATAATGATAAAATTGTAAATTTTGCCTGTTGTGTAGCAACTTTTATTCAATGTTCAATGTGGGAATTAACGTATAAGTTCGATTTGATTATTTTAAACATTTTGGATTGCAATAATCTAATAAATCAAAATTTCCTTTCACTTCCCTTGGCTTCCGCCTGGCATTATTGACTTTTAATTATTTTGAACAATTGGTTGCACCGGTCCAATAAGTAGATGTACTTCATTAATCAGTTTGCATTATTAGCAACAATTTCTAGTTCGGTAGTAGAAAATTGAACCCTCAAACACTTCTATTATTTATTAGCTTTAGAGCTAAAAATTCGTGGCGCGCAATATATGCAAACGTTAAATTACGTTATACATACAGGTAAAATATTTTAAAGAAATTGTTACGACGAGCAAACAATAAAAAACATGAATTTCCTCTTTACTGAGATTAGTTATTTAGAAACTAAATTTGAGCAATATATTAAATAAATTTATTATATTTATTTAGATTATCAGCAATTGCTGGGATCAACAGTATTTCATTGGATTCATTATTGAGATTTAATTATTAAGATTATTCATGACAGTGACAATATGGACATTGAACATTAATTAGGAGGTTATTATACTAGTGAAGTATAAACTAGAGTGCTAGAACTGACAAGTTATCGCACGTTAAAGCGGCTGGTCCTTTCGTGAAGTGAATTAGGGAGACAGTTAGTTGAGGTTCTGATTTGAGTCTTAGCTATCGGAGAGAATCATGGCTTTATTGTGTGTCACGAGAGCGTGCTCATACAGATTGGATAGCACTGTTATTTCCTATAAATCGTGTACGTTTTGTACCGGGCTCAAAAAGAAAACCCTCGTCTTCTGGAATTAACATATTCTTATTATCAATAATATTCTTTATTAATTATATAACATAATATTATTATTACAGCTTTAACTTTTTAGATTTAAGTACCGATTCATAACACACTTTAGATTTCCTGTAATTGTCCTAATTTAATACCTTTGGTTAATATCTCATTGCACACTTATAATTATGTATTCATCATTTCCGAATTCGGCTTCCGGGGTATTGTTATCCCCTAGTATAAAATGGAGAAGATTCGGCATAATAAAGTAACTCTATGCCACGAGCTGTAAAAACAATGGTGTGATCCAAAACCCCAAAATAATGATTGTTTTTACTTTATAGCGTATCAAATTCCGAAGTAACTTTAGTACATAATAGCATTAAAATGACTGAAATGCGACAAAAATGTTTGTAATGCGACAAAAATGTTTGTAATGCGACAAAAATGTTTGTAATGCGACAAAAATGTTTGTAATGGGACAAAAATGTCGCATAATATCCATGAGCTTATATTTTGCTTGAGTTTTATACATACTGTGGATGTACCTAATTTTTACGGTACTGAAATTAAGGCTAGTCTATAATATAACGCATAAAATATATATAAAAACAGGAAATGTCGGGAAGTGTATGCAAACCCGCAATTCCTGCATAAAGCAATGACTAGTTGCACAATAAACGAATAAACTCAATACATATATACCGTCGGTTTAATTCGCAATAGAGCTAAATGAATTTGAGCCTTGTCCAGAGAACAAAAAAGGTATGCCTTTTATATGAGTAAGACAAAAAAGGTTACCTTTTTTTGAGTAAAAAATGTTTCTTTTTTTTAAAAAAGGAAGATTTTATAGCAAGGATAGAGAAAGAGAAATTTACTTTTATAACTTTTAAATAAAATAATAGATTTTGACGGAAACAAGTATAAAAAAACATAAGAAATGAAAGCGAGCAAAAAATAATTGGCTTTTTGTTGCCTGGTCAATTTGAGAAAATGAGCTAAACGGATTTTTCTTTATTAAATGAGCCTGAATTGTTCCGCAAAGGGGATAAAAGGCTAAATGCATACTAAAACTATATTTATACATATCAAAATAAGCGCTGTTATTGCAAAATAATCAAACAATGTCGCCCTGCAAATCATTTAGTTATGTATAATTTACCACATGCAGAGTAAAAATGTATTAACTCATTTTGTCAAATCGGCTCAACTTCAATTAGCCATATTCAGAATTAAGCCGACGATATGTAACCACTTAAAGCAATTAAATTATGTTATAAAGAATACCTACAAACTTTGAAGAATAAAAACTTGGCAATTTAATGTATATTGATATATTGTACACTGTACACACGTATAAGTGTAGGTTCAACGATTATGATTCTAGTACATAAACTTAGCGTAACAATAATATTCTGCAGTTATCTTAAACTTACCGTATTTAACCTGAACGTATATACCTAGTCAAATCGTGAGTCTTTCATACAAATCGTCAAAATAGTCCAATGTACTCACAAGTCACAAGCCTACAACATAGCAAATTCTAACTTCATGAAAGGTCAAAATTAAAGATTTGCATAACTGCGCTCAGAAATTGTAGTGCAGAAGATCGTTTAAAATTCTGATTTAGCAATTTTATTTTAATCACCAACGCATAAAACTTGAAAATACCAAACTTACTACCAAATAACGTTATCGACTTTCTTTTAAAAACATAACTTCCCAACCCATATTTTGACAATCAATTAAAAATTGATTTTTTGATGGGTCACGCTAGCGCAGGGGTTGGTTTTCTACCGGCCAAACTAACACAAATACCCTCTACAGCTATGTAATAGTCCCGTACAATAAAGGGGTTTAATAACATGAAAACTGAACCTTCAAATTTGTTTACACTTCGATTTACTAACATTAGAGCAAACATTTCGTAATACGCAATATTTGTATACATTGTAAAATCAAGTAAAATATTTTAAAGAAGTGGCTAAGATGACCAAACAATAAAAACATTAATTTCCTCAATTGCAACAAAAAACCTTGCAAGTAATACAGAAACTAACTATTTTAAATTATATTAAATAAATCTCTATACATACAACTACACCCTTCGTCTCTTAGCTGAAACAAATGTCAGTTTTAGTGGATTATACCATTTAAAATATTATATTACTATTTTCTTATCAAACCACAATAAAAAATTCTCACAAGGAGTTGGTCAAAGTTATTTCGAAATATAAAATTTAGTATAACAAAATAAAAATTTACATCCTAATAATATTATTGATTTAAATAGACAGAAATTGTATGATATTTGATAATAATATATTATAATGAAACTCAATAATATTTTCAAAGCATCACGAACTATCTCTATGACGAACAATGAAAACTCGGATTCATCGTTGGCTTTCAAAGTGTTGAATTTTATTTTCAAGTTTGGGAGTATTTTGCATTTGCTTCCATACACATGGAATCGTTCACAAAAGAAATTTACTGAACGGAAAGGCTTCAAAATATTTCCTTTTTACTTAATTGCGGCTATAGGTTTCGCCAGTCGTACATCAGATTGGATAGCACTGCTCATTTCCTACAAATCGAATGCGAACGGATCTATCCTTCTTAGTGAAAGAGCAATTCATTTTGTGGCATGCTCTTCTCATACAATTGTAACGGTATGTCAAATCAACTTGCTTCAATACAAAAGCGAATTTCTCGATTTATGTAACGAATATTTCAAACTGGAACCGATTCTAAGTAAGTGAACTTTTTTAATTATTGAAATCAAGGAAGATCGTAGACAATAGATGAACACATCACTTTTCGTAGGATTTGGTTCATATTGAAAATCGTGGTGTCAGAAATCAAATTTCTTTAGAGTCGCAAAAAATCAATCGCAGTTTTTGACCTGCACGGTGGGTGACCGACCACAGAATTAACCTGACCTCAGTGTACCTTCCGTTTACTTTTTGGCCCTTCTGGGTACTCCAAAAATATTTCCTAAACTAAGGTATATAAAAATTTGAAAATCACAATGTGGGTAGATCTTACCATCGATTATTTGTGACACGACTCTACAATACTTCTGACTTCGAAAAAAATTCAGCTTTTTAATATGAACCACATTCTAATAAGATGTAAGAAAATGAATTTAATCATGTCTTGCCTATTGCTTGGATTCCATTTATACTCAATTAAGAACAATAACAATTAAATAAGTACTCTTTCTCGATGCAATAAAATTTGTTATTTCTATTTCTAAAATTATTTGTAAACATTGTGAATTAAAACTACTTGATTTCAGAAAAAAAGTTAAAATGTGGGAATCATTCGAAAATTATGGAACTGGCATTTTTTGGATTGACGGAAACTTGTTTTAGCCAAATTGCGCTAATCTTTGTTATGGTTCCGCTTTTAGCGGATAATGTCAAATTAAGCGAGATATTCCTGATTAAACACGTTGGTTGGAATTCTGATACTAGTTTGCAGCTTTACGGAATTTGGTGGTCGGCCATTATTGTAATAACATGGTACAATGCCGCCCTGTACGCCGTGACGTCCCTTGTAATGTGTAACTCGATAATTATGTGGCTAAAACAATTGAGGTAATGAAATATTATGAAAAAATATTAACCAAAAATAAGTAACCAAAACTAATTGAGCAGGCGCGTAGCCAGTATTCTAAGTTGAGGGGTGTACAGCAAGACTGTATACAGAAATTGATTTCTGTAAGGACTGCGAAAGAAAGGGTATAATTAAGTTGACAATAATGCATTGCAAAGGAATAAAGTACAAAACCAAAATATATAGCTTAAGATTTGCGAAATATTTTCCAAATTTTTAAACCTTTTGGGGAGAGTCACCTCTTTTTAGATGCGCAATGCATTATTGGGGGTGCACATGCACACACTTCAACCTACATGGCTACGCGGATGTAAACTCAAGAAGCGAAATATTCGTAGGAATTTTTAATTCAATGTTTAATTATCAATTGTTTTCATTGCAGAATAAATGCAGAGAAAATTTATTCTTCAAAAAATCGACTACCAATTGTTGTTGACATGCAAAGACTGGTTAAAATTTATGATGACTTGAAAATTTTCTTTTCTATCATGAATATTTCGTTGTGCAGGTTGCTTATTCCAGGCGTTTTCTTTTCAATGACGCTTGTGGGTATCATACATTTCTATCTTCTAATTGGGCACTGGAGGGATAATTATATCTTACTATCTACATATTTATTTATTGTTGTACTGATCATAAAATTCATAATGGGTTTTGGATTTTGGCTGATGACGAGTATAACACACCAAAGCAAAGAATTCCTGCGAATGAACCAACTAAGCATTATATATGTTTCAGAAATACAAATTAAGTTAACAAAATCCCGAAAACCTATAAAGTTTCATATGAATAACATCTTCACCGTTGAAAACGCAACAGCCTTGGAATTTCTAAAAGTTTATTTGGACAATGTGTGCACCCTGTTGCTTTCTTTCCGGTGATAATAATAATGACAAAGTAGTAAGTTTTTCCGTTTATGTAGCACATTCAATTCAAATGAGCAATTTGTGATTTAACGCATCGTGTTCAATTTGATTAGGTATATATTTAATTATATTGGAAT
>JAQFYB010007381.1:0-10900 GCA_034694085.1 Pogonognathellus longicornis
CAGGAATTGCTGACACCAGGAATTCCTGACCTTTGGAATTGCTGACCTCAGGAAATGCTGAGCTCTGCAATTGCTGAGCTCAGGAAATGCTGAGCTCTGGAATTCCTGACTTCAGGAAATGCTGAGCTCTGGAATTGCTGACCTCAGGAAATGCTGAGCTCAGGAATTCCTGACTCCAGGAATTCCTGACCTCAGGAAATGCTGAGCTCTGGATTTTTTTTTATTAGCGTGTTTTTGTGTGTAAAATGTGCAAAAATATGTGTGTAAAATAAATTAATTTTTGCTTTAATTCTCCCCCCATAATTGCAAAACATCTGGCACTTGTCTGAAATAGGAATAACTAAGTATATCCCATGTATCCCAGCAACCCAGGAATCATCATATAATTCTCAGAATGATGGAAATTCTGTTGCCCAACTTATCTAGATGGCGATATCATTTGATCAACTTCTGAGCATAATGGTGCGCGCTCTTAAAGTAATCATATGATGTAATATTCTGATAGTGAAATGATGGTCGCCAAAAAAAGAAAAAAACCTTCTACTACTCGCCCTATATCAACTACACCATTATACCTCATTTAAACTGATCGTGTAATCAGCTTAGTGAAATGGTATTCCACACAATCTCTTGATTTAAAAATCTGTACAGAATCAGTCATTTTCTAACCATCAGGTGTTGTTCAGTTTTCAATCATTATAGTTTTGTGATCCCCCTGATTATCTATTTTTAATCATCTGTGGCTTATATGTAGCTTACAGTCGATGGCTCGTCCATCTTGGATTATACAGAGAATTACAGCGTGTTGCAGAATGTGTCACTCACTTTACAAATACCAATTTTTTTCAAAATTGGGGTACAATTCTGTTATTTTTCTTTTGTAAGATTACATTAGGCACTAATTGTAATCGGTATAGCAATTAATTGAAAGTCATTACCTCGACAATGACAGAGAAAACTTTTAGATTTTCGACCGGAAGGAGCTTCCTCCCCGTACCTTCCCGTTCTTACTCCACTGGAACTGTCTAGATCCTCCAACACAAAACTTTCAAGTTTTAAACTCGTAAAATTAAAAAAATAAAACGGCATATGTATATGCATATATTATATCCTCTAGACCATTGCTATATTATATTAGTGTTTTTGATTTCCGATGAGAAGGCGTGTAAATCAAATTTTCTTTAAGCCACTTTATGTTCATCAGTTCATCAATCCATTTCACAATACGTAAAAGTAAATCAATTAGTACTTCAAAACTGTAAGACCTAGTGAGGTGTAATTTAGTTCATTCAAAAGAAAAAACGATTTACTAAAACATTGTCCTGGTCAATGTCCATTATCTCCTTTCGTTTTCGAGATTTAGGGTCATGAACATAAAGTGGCCGAAAGAACATGACGTACAATCTGTATTTGTAAAAAGTATTTATAAAGTGTAAAGTGGGAGACATTATCTGAAACACACTAGATGGGTTCGAGAAAAAGGAGATGGACTCGAAATCAACCCTAAATAGCTATACTATTACAAGCTAATATTATATTATGATGATTCCATGTTTACTGGGATAAGACCTAACGACATTAAAAATGTGACACGGTGTACTTTACTAACGACCATGTGTGTAACCCTAACCCTGTAGGGTGCAATTGCTATTCCAATTCAAGTTCTTATGGTTATAAAATTGAAAAAATATTCTCGCAGCGCGCTAAATTGTGGTATTTTATTTTGGTTTTGACCTAAATTGACTCCGATTTTTCTCGCTATGAGGGATTACAATTTGTATTTCATGTTGAAATTTTTACCCACCCCCATATATCAATTCCTGTTTACACCCTTGCAAGGCTGTATATAGCGGCAGGGCACCAGGACACGTGCCCATCTCCCCGAAATCTCAAAAAATAGGTTATTTCGGGCACGAAAGTGCCCTAAATCGCAAATTTTTCGCGCTACGCGAAAATTTCATACTTTTTACGCTGATTTTGGCTCAAATTAGATAAAAGTTTTCGCGTTTTGCGCGAAAATAGCCATATATAATAACATTTTTACCTTGGTGCCCTCCCGAAAACCAAATCCTGGATACGGCATAGCACCCTTGATATGCACCTCTGATTCATCATCCTAACTGTCGCCATTTCATCCCCGCCTTGCATTTCACGATTTCATAATTTTTTAATTTCTTAACTTAATTGGATGGAATTGCAATTATGTGCCACAGAATCTGTACCTGTTTCCGGAAAGCTGGTGCCTAAACCGGTTACTTTGTCGCGAAAAGGAAATTTCGAATTTTGAACGTTCATTAAGTATATAAAATACAATATATTTATGCAATCCCATGCACATTAGTATTAATATCGAAATTGAATGGAATAAGTCGTTGCTTCCTCCAAATCCAAAAATACTGAAAAAGATTTGTCTGGAGAAACTCTTCTGATCCCCCTGCATGTAGCTAGGTTAGGTGTATGAACTTTCCGTAACAAACAAGGATGACGTTCCTCGAAATTTAGATCCCTTACATTCTTCTATTAATGATTGCATTCAATAAATGGTATTAATTCTCAGAGCAAATATTATTAAACAAATAGATAAACATAAAAGACTGATTAGAATTCAAATACCTTGCCAAGTTTTGTGACTCTGACTGCATATATTTTATTGGGACGGATAGGAATTTGCTCATGAATATGCAAAACATGAAGACCAACGTCATTGGGAGTGCTTATCATTTTTGTCGCTTTCAGCAATACACTTGCATGTTGGTTCACACGACTTTCTTCAATCCAATGGAATATTTCAAGTGTTATTTCTGTCTCTGTAATGCTACCCAAGTAAACGCCGAATGACTCTAAACGCAACGTTTCTGGAACATTTCCTGAAACTCTGAATCTACAATATACATGAAATAGAGAATTTATTACTTAGGTATTATTAGAATTATTAGAATACCTACCAATAATAGTGAAATATTTTTCCAAGGGGTATCAATGAAGAATTATAATTTGCTAAGCTTTCAACTTTAAAAAACCACAAACATAAAATTGTGGTGTATTTTTAGCCCCTTGTCATTTTATATATTGGGTTTAAGGAATTAATTATTTTTAGAAATCTGTAACTGAAAAAGAGACTAGAGATGGAATGGATTAATTGGAATTAGAAACTTAAAAAGTAACTACAATACATGAGGACTGCAAAAGTTAGTTTCTATTTTCAATTTAGATATTATTAACAATGCCTTTACAATGTGCTATTGCATCTAGCATAGTGCCAAAACTTTAAATATGTCTTACCTATCTGGTTTAGTGAATGGCGGTCGACTCACGTCATTGAAGAAATTTAAAGCAGGCAAGGCAAAGACTGCGTCAAAAAGATTGGCATGGTCCCTTTTCTCGCAAGGATAGTTTGATTCCATTGACAACGAGATTCTGATAAACAATAATTAAGGAATAGTTGAAATGATCGGACTGAAAAGTTAAAGTCAATAAATTGATGACCCTCTCTTTCTCACCACTGCTATTACTGTATATTTATTTGGTATCGATATGTACTATGTGTTCGATATATTATGTCCCTGATAAATTAATCGTTGTATTATCTGGGTTTGGCGACAAAAAATCACATTACCGTGAAGAATATAATTCTTGAATTTCATTATAATCATCTTTCCACAATATTCCAGATTTTTCCATGAGAGATTGAAATTCTTGTGGATCTATGAATGAAAATCTGATCCTTGGAAATACATTTTTTAATATTGATTTGTAATTTTTTAGAGTTTTTGTCAAGTCTTTTTCTTCACACTGGTTACGAGCCCATCTGAAAGAAAAGTTGCAATAGTACTATTAATAAATCGAAATGAACATTTTGGGGTGGGTTAATTTTCCACTTATCTCACATACAATTTTTTATAATTTTTTCTGCTTCAGTTTCTTACAATACAAAACCTGCATTATTAACCAGTAATCATCTATTTTACGTATGCTGTCATTAGAAGAGCAAACGATAATTTTGCAACTGGAAATCGTATCGGCTGAAAAGTTTAAGCCCGAAATCGACTCAAAAGTTTACCACCGACATAGACTCTTACTTCATTCATTGCTAAACAATAATGATTGTCTCACCTATAGATGACTTTTTAGCCTTTAGACTTTGGAATTTAAGACTTTAGAATTTTTAGCACAAAACTATTTCTTTTTATGATAAAACCTATTTCTTCATAATATGACGGTTAAAAATGAATACCTAGTCATTTAAATGCCAGTGAAAAACACAAAACTTGGTAAAAGCAATCCATGCCAGGCCACCCTTGGATATATCATGGGAATCTATATAGGTATTATTTTGGTTTACAAAATAAACTAAAGTAAAACAGAAATAAGAAAGTAGCGTCAGTTGATGGGGTGGTTTAATGCACTTCTTAGGGTATCTTGTAACACTTTTTGGGATAACTATTGTTTACATACGTGCAACAATTTTTTTCTGAATTTCCCCCGACTCCCCTTCCCCCCACATTTTAGTAACAATTAACTTATTTCGACTCATAGTAACAGACAGACTGACAAACCATTTCTAAAAAATATTTTCTGCTACTTACTAAAGAATTTTAACTTACAGTAACACTGCTTCAAATAATCGTACTTTGGAATAAACCTACAAATTTTGTATTTTTAAAAATTCGCATAAAATTTCTTCAGAAAAGTCAAGGAACTGTTCGGTCTCTGCTATTTTATTGAAGTGTCTAGAAAAAAGCGTTATTTTTATGTATTTATAGTTTTTGTTTTGTAAAAATAAAGCGTCTTTTAGTGGTACATACTCGCGAATACAGTAGCGTGCTTCATTGCACAATTCCCTCAAATTCAATGCATTGGCGGCTTGGTAAATTCGAACAGCATTTCGCTCAACGCTCAGACATTTTTTCAAAAGGTCAGCACAACTTTCGAAAAGATCGCAAATGTCGTATTTGTCTGCTGCAAATATTGTGGAAAGAACATTTCTCTCCGTAACTTTAGTATTGCCAGTGTAGGCGCACTAAGGATCACATTTAAAAATTTAAAAATTATTTATGATGAAATAATCAATGAAAATGAAGTAGATAATATATTAAAGTGAAACTAAATCAAATGTATGTATAAATAAATACGATAATATCTATTTACTTACCCTGATGAGGTTTTTCATGCCGACGTAATCTAAATCTGGCTCGTGTATTTCATAATGACCGTTGTCGTCTTTACAAATGGTGTGGCTATATCTGTAGCTAAACATTTTTTCAAAGACGGGCGATGCAATTGATAAAATCAACTTGTGACAAGATATTTTCTGTTTGTCCACTCCAACAAAAATTGTCACATCGTGAGGAAATGCTGGAAACATATTTTTGCAAGCCTTTCGAAAACGGGTTTGTACACCGGTTTTTGAAGACATGATTAGAATAATAATATTAGGAGGTCATCCAAGTTAACTGGTTCCCAAAATTAATATTTATATATAATGAATGAATTAACGAAGTGCAATTTCATGTTCCTGCCTCAATACGTGACAGATACCAACTAAACACAAAACTAAAAAAGGCATTTATTATTAGTCTGTATATGTATATTCATTATTACTAAAGGAAGTTTATGAATTAATACATAACCAACCTGTGCAATATAAACAACATGGTATTTCTACAGGCATAATGACTGTTAGAATGTATCACTCTAACGTTGCATTTCTATTGAAAAATGTGTGACAAAAGTAAAAAGGTCATTCTTAATAATACTCAATTTTAATGCTTCTTGGAAAGCAACAAGGAAGGGTTAATCTCCAAGTCCAAGAATCATTGTATTTGATTTGAGAATCGACTGATTGTGAGTTGCTTTAGATTTATGCTTTCATTTCTATTGTGTCGGCCGTTTACTTTTAAAACGCCACCTCTAATTGATTTACGTACGTCGGGTCAATTGCAACTATTTAAAGAAATACTAATATTATGTCGTCTATAAATCAAACTCCAAATATAGGTACCCAACTTTCTAAGCCAACTATATTATAAGCTTGGGCTGCCAGCTGATATTTTGTCTCGTTCATTTGTCGTTTTGAAATACAACAATGGAACTACGGGATAGCTCAGAAAATATATGTACACTACTGCGGGGGCGCATCCAGATCAAGAGCGTATTTAGAATTCAATTTCGGGAGGTACAAATTACCAACATATCATAGTGCAAAAAAGTGTCCATTATCCTAAAAATTATTCTTTTAAAAATAAGTCTTATTTAATTGTGTGTTCAAGGTCATGTTCCTAATTATTTTTGAAGGCATTAGCAATTTTACAATAGGCTCATTTAAATCACTAAGCTTTTGAAAGATGTTGTAAGGTATGAGCTCTACTCAGCTTGGGTATGAGATAAATATAATAATATAGGCATCGTCAATTCGTCATCAAAATTAGTGGAAATAAACGGAATTGGAGAAGGCATAATTATAAATGTTAGATATATGCGGCATCCAGAAATAAAGGCAAAATAATATTATAGAGCCAAACTCGATATTTTTAAGAGCAATAAACAGATAGGCAGAAAAATTACAAGTCGAATACTTATATACTGCCAGTAAGTTACTGGTGATTTTGGAAGTCTGGTCAAGACAGAAAATGGTTGACTTCCTGCTGCGTTTAAGTTTAAGAATGTCTTTTGTTTAAAGCTTACATTTTCTAAGAAATACATTACCCTTGTGTAGTTCAGCTCAGGCTGCTCTTCATTGTTTTTGTAACACATTCCATATATTATGGGGACGGTGCAACACATCGACAGAGTTATTATTAGTGAGACCAGTGCCGTATACAGATGTTGGGCCAAACGTGCAGTTCTCCCCCCCCCCGAAATTTAAAAAACGGCTTATTTTGACCTGAAAGTGCAACGAATCCCATTTTCGCTCTTACCGCGATTTTGATGCATTTTAAGTTGACGTGTAATCAAAGCGCAAATGTTTGGCGCTATGTGTAATGATAGACACCTTTATCTCTCCCATTGATACGTTTGTCCTCACTGAAATCCATTTTTGGATAAGGCCTGTGACATTTATTTAGGAGTTTTTGTCAAATATATCAATACATTTCTAAGTTACATATACAATATGTGTCATATATATATAGTTCCATATAGGTATTAGCAGTGGCTTATTTCCTCAAGTTCACTCACATTTGCGAAGTTTTCCAAAAATGCATACTTTAGAGTGAGATACTTATAAAATGTCAATAGGATTTATAAATTCCATCAGTAAACGTGAGCGCAAACTGCCTACAATAATCTTTATGTGTTGTTACAAGTTTGGTGCATGTATTGTCGTTTCAGGGAAAGAATGGTCTTATCTCTGATTGAGATCTAACCAGTGTAGGATAGGAGAGCGTGCTTGCTCTGCATGTATGTCCTTTTGCATATGAAATTTTCTTGCTCGGGCACACAACAAATTACGGCGCTTTATTTCAATGCATCCCCCCCCACCGCCGTTACACCGAATGCAAAATTTCGTGTTGAAGACAAAATAAACATTTTTGAATGATACTAGTGAATGGTATTGAAAGTGATCATTGAAAAAAAATTAAGTTGGCCCCCTGTAGGGGTGAGTGACCCGTCAAGTTAAAAATCGGATTTTTTGTACCAACTCTAAAAGACTGAATTTATTTTTTAAAAATACTTTGGTGCAAGGACTACAAAGAGAAAATTGAGAATTTTGAAATTCGGCTTGCAACTATTTTAAAATTAGCGCCAAATGAACAAAAAACGATTTTGACCTTTTAAATAATTTTTTTTCGTTAATACTGATTTCAATCTATCAGATGTAGTTTTTTACGCTTATTCAATGATGTAAATGTAAAATTATTTAAAAGGTCGAATTCGTTGTTTCGACATTTTGGCGCCAATTTTAAAATAGTTGCAAACCGAATGTCAAAATTCTGAATTTTCTCGTTGTAGCCCTTGGACCAAGGTATTTTTAAAAAGTAAATCAATCTAGAGTCAATCAACAACAAAAATCAGATTTTTAGCTTTACGGGTCACTCACCTCTACAAGGGGCCAACTTTTTTCAATTATCATTTTCAACAACCACCTGCCACCTACGCCAACTACCTTGTGGAAAATTTCCAGATTTTTTAAAGTACTTCTGGTTTTTAATTTAAAGGTCTCTTATGGAATCCCTCATAAGTTGTTAACATAAAGGTATAAAATACAAAATAACATGTATAGCAGCGTATTTTAGGATTTTATTTCTGCATTCAAAATTCCATTTTGGTATTAGGATCCTTAAATTAAGAAATCCGGAAAATAGAAAGCCTTAATCACCCGTAAGAAATATATTGCAACATTGTTCATGCACGATCCTCTGACTCAATCAACATAGCAGATATTGAGTCGCGAAGCAAGACCACCCATTGTGAATCATGACGCCGAATTGAGTGATATACCTATAGATTCAATTTGGTATATTGATATAGGCTCAGACCAACGTTATAGAATTATTACAATATCTAGTACTATAGTATATACTGGCGTAGCCAGAGGGGGTCAAGGGGGCACATGCCCCCTCAAATGAAAAGTCATCAAAATCGTAGTATAGTATCTAGTAGAACTGGCGTAGCCAAAAGTGGTCAAGGGGGAACATGCCCCCTCAAATGAAAAGTCATCAAATGGGTAGTGTAGTATCTAGTAGCACTGGCGTAGCCAGAAGGGGTCAAGGGGGCACATGCACCTCAAATGAAAAGTCATCAAATAGGTAGTGTAGTACCTAGTAGTACTGGCGTAGCCAGAAAGGGTCAAGGGGGAAAACTCACGAAAGAAAAGTAATAAAATCAACAAAAATGGTAGTATAACATATTGTACCATTGGTGTAGCCAGGGGAGGGGTCAAAAGGGCAAATGCCCTCACAAAAGAAAAGTCATAAAATCAACAAAGCATGGTAGTATTATATCTTGTACCATTGGTGTAGCCAGGGGGGAGGGATCAAAAGGTTTATGACCCCCGAAATAAATTTCATTCAATCAATAAAACCTACAGTATGGTATCTATTACTAGAGTATATGGTGGTATAGTATCTAGTATAACTGGCGTACCCAGGGGGGTCAAGGGGGCACATGCCCCACCAAAGAAAAGTCATAAAATCAACAAAGCATTGTAGTGTAATATATTGTAGCATTGGCATAACCAGGGGGGAGGGGTCAATAGGCACATGCCCTTCAAATATCGATAGCTAAGCTATTAGTCATTACTAGGGATCTGAAAAATATTTTTTTAAATCCTAATTTGTTTGAAAAAGGTGTTAATTTTTTTTAAATATTTTTTTCAATACATATATAAGACGTGTACTGAGTTTCGTACATGAGGTAGACTAAATTGGTTCAAAATTCCCATCGGTTATCTGAGGCTATCAACAAAAATTTCAATAAGTATGACAAGAATTTGGACAACCTAGGGCGTAGACAGGGTGAGGGCAGTTGCAACCAAGAGTAAAAAAATATACAGAGTGAGGGTAAATTGACTCTGAAAGTGCAAGGTTTCCAACCAGAGTGGCAGATACACACTTAGAAATCTCTACATGAACAACCGTCAATTTTCACTTTATCTAGTGTTAAACATCCTGTTCGTTGGACCCTACATTAATTCCTGATGATTCAACATGAAAAAGGAACGTTAAAAATTTTGACAGTAATAATTGTTGGAGCTAACATTGTGTACTGTTGAAATAGTATAGCGGCAAAAAATAACTCACATGCACAAGTATTCGAACTCGCTTGGTTACTTGTATTGCCTGTGCTTCGCAGCTGACTCCGCTATCTTGCTACTCGTTGAGAATGTTGTGTCAGGAAATTATACTTAACTTCCAGGCACAGTTCAGACCAACTTAACATTATTCATCTGTTAAATTGACAGTGCATACTGGGAATGTTCGACATTACGCTCGTACCGACATTGGGAATGCTAAATTAACGGTAACTGACTGTCTATCTTGTCAGTGTATCATGTCATAATAATTGCATGTTAAAGAAATGCAACTTAACATCGAAATAATGTTGAAATAACATTATTTAATGTCCAACTCACAGGAAAAAACCCAACGCCGGGTCCGATTGACAGGGAGTTTTAAGAGTGTAGGCAAGGGAAAAACATGGCCGACGTGAGCCAGGCAGACAACAGCAGCGAACACAAGTTAATAATCGGAATGCTGCACCCTTTCCCTTTATTTTGATTAAATAAGTTGTAAATGTTTATATTGAATTCCTAACAAAATTTACCACAGTTGTCGTTATTTATTAAAAAAGACGCACCATGCCGAATATTTACTTGGGTATACGCTGCTGCAGTCTCCCTGGCACACGGCGGAAATTCTTTACCGTATTTCCTCTAATTTTAGCCAGGGCTATAATTATGCAAAATGGATGTTAAGGGTGGGCTAAAAATATTAGGGGGCTACCATTAGAGGGGGCCTTTTATTTACAAAATAAACCATTTCAAAGGGGTATAAACATGTATCTATACCATATATACTATAGTACTAGATACCACACTACTAGTAGAGAGCAATCAGCAGTAAAGTTTGTTGGCAGCTGGCTGAATATTAGTTGGCTGCTGGCTGAATATTAGTTGGCTGCTGGCTGAATATTAGTTGGCTGCTGGCTGAATATTAGTTGGCTGCTGGCTGAATATTAGTTGGCTGCTGGCTGAATATTAGTTGGCTGCTGGCTGAATATTTGTAGGCTGTTGGCTGAATATTTGTAGGCTGTTGGCTGAATATTTGTAGGCTGTTGGCTGAATATTTGTAGGCTGTTGGCCAAATATCCTGTAGGCTGCTGGTCAAATATCCTGTAGGCTGCTGGTCAAATATCCTGTAGGCTGCTGGTCAAATATCCTGTAGGCTGCTGGTCAAATATC
>JAQFYB010007382.1:0-10900 GCA_034694085.1 Pogonognathellus longicornis
ACCCGAACCCAACCCTAACCCCATAGGGTTGGGCCAACCCTAGGGTTTCGGGTTGGGCTAGACGCTCTAGTAGGTAGTAGCGTAGTTGTGTGTGTTAGAGGAGAGCCCGGCGAAGGATATCAAGTATCTGCATATTTACCAAAAGGCGATTAGAGTGGAAAAACGTTGAAGCGACTGAAGTAGAAGTTGAGTACTAAAGGAGAAGTTTTGGCGAAATTAAATATTCAGAAGAAAAGCTAAAGGAAGAGGAAGCCTAGGGATTAATGATGTTCATAAGTATTAGTATAAGGCTAAAAAGTACAAGAAAAAAGGAAATAAGTGTAGAACTGACTGACGGAGAGATGAGTTCCTTTGCATACCCACAACTTTTCAAGTGTTCCTCTACTACTTTCTACTCCTTAACGTTATTATAATGGCCAAGAAAGCATCAGCACACTATGCTAAGCAAATGTAGCAAAAAAATGAGTATTAGTGCAGAAAACGCATTAAAAGTTACAATTGATATATTTTCACTGTCTGCTTCCTTGTAATCTAAATGTAACTGGAACCTTGTACGCAATTTCTGTCCTCCACTCAAATGCACAGCACGACACTATAAATACACTCGCATATTTACTGTAAATAAAATATCTGCAAAGTAAAGCTATTTCAGAAAAGTCTAGCACACACTCCTCATACACACCAATAGAGGAAATCTCAGAAAACTCCGATTTCGCTTGAATGCTGCTGTGTTGTTTGTTTATTTCCATCTTATTGCTGCAGTATTGAAAAATTGAAAAAACTGGAGAATCAAGTCCTCGAGTTTTGAATGTGTCGTTGTGAGTGTAGTGCATAGTGGTGGGTGAGAGAGAAAAAGTAAAGTGAGGAAACGGGGAATAAAGAAAGGAGTCTACACACACTGTGTGTGTAGTGTTGTGGAGTTGACTGGAAATGCAGCAGCATCTGAAATGT
Source organism: Pogonognathellus longicornis (assembly GCA_034694085.1). Classification (NCBI taxonomy): domain Eukaryota; kingdom Metazoa; phylum Arthropoda; class Collembola; order Entomobryomorpha; family Tomoceridae; genus Pogonognathellus; species Pogonognathellus longicornis. The sequence goes on from JAQFYB010007382.1 coordinate 952, forward strand.
GGAATGGTTGTCGAGATGAATAATTACTCCCTTGGTATAAAATCAATTCAAGTCACTCGCTGTTAACTTAACTTGACTTTGTAGACTCAACTTGGACTTTCTTATTCTTTTCAGCCCACTCGCTCTTTCTCTTTATTCACAAACAGAGTCCTGCTACAACTCAACCCTTCCTTGTTTACTACAACTCTATGGGGCAATCCACATAATATGACGTCTGCGATTTTTGCCTTTTTTGGGCGCCCTCCCCCTAGTGTCTGCTACCGTTTGTTTTCTAGTACCCCTCCCCCTAGTGACGACGGCGAACGTAATGGGAAAAATAATTTAAATTTTATTTCTTACCAATATTTCTGGAAAATATTATGCTTTTGACAGTATGTTAAATATTATCAACCTCAAATGGAGTTTCCAACCGATTTGTGAATCCTCTATTATCGGAGAATCAAACTCAGAATCTTCATCAAATTCATCATTTAATATAGTTTCTTCCTTGAAAGTTAAAAATACTTTCTTCTGTAGCAAACTCTCACAGACTTGTACTGATTATTAATATCACTTGAATAAATATGAACTATGAACCTGAATGTATGCAAACTTTTTGACAAAATCTTGACTTCTTGGATGAAAAGTGAGAACTACCAATTATCACGCGTAGTAGAGCAAAAAATTGAGCTAATCTGTGTAAAAATAAACAAAATGTATCCATTTCGCGCGTAGTGCGAAAATTTTTGCGATTTTTGTCAACTTTTACTATAAAATAACCCCTTTTTGGGATTTTGAGTGTTTTCTCCTCCTCTAAATCGCAGTCCTATATGTGGATCGCCCTTATACACAATTCAAGTAGGAAACAGTAAAACTTCTTCAGCATGCACACTCCACTCATGCTACTACGACTCTTCAAAAAGATTTCTATTATTACACAAACGTCCTTTCCTTCTCCGAGCTCACGGAACTCTCTCCACATCCCAGTCTCACAACAACACTTAAAAACGAAAGAAAACAATTTTTTATTCCAAGATTGAAATGAATATAGTCGTTACAACAGTCAATACACTTCTATTTCTCTCTGCCTCTTGTTCTGCACCATGTCCTTCTTTTTATTCTTCAGTGCAGTTTTTGTATATCCCCACAAATAAATGTTTTTCATCTCTCTCTCAATCTCCAACAATACAGACAACGGATTTTGAATTTTATAAATGCCTCGACCTATTCACAACGTTACGTCTGTGTTACACTGCATTGTGTTTGTGGTAGTAGCCATTACAACAAAAGTAGATACAGGGAAGAATTTATATTATTTTGCCTTCACATAGTTTTGCTCATTGTGCAAATAAGTGAGGGAATATATCACAGAGAATGTTTGTCGGCCACCTTCCTTGCCTTGTATTCATCGTTTGTCGTAACAATAAAGCCCAATGTATCCCCGTGGCATTATGTGAAGAATCTGTTTCTGTTTACAGAAATCGAAAAATGTAGTGGAAACAGAGGAGCAATTGCAATTCTTCCCAAAAGCTGAATAGTCGACGAGAGATGAACGATCAAAGGGAAATCATGTAGCGATACGTTAACATTTCCCTTTGAAATAATTCACAACCAATGATTGTGTGCACCTCCGACACAATTCCAATAACGCACACATCATATTGGCACAAGTTGTACAAAAACTACTTGCTCTTCTTCTTCTTCCTCCAAATAAGTGGCAAAGTTCCTCCCTCAGTCTATTCCCATCTGTTTGCCAATAATCCACGTGTGGGTGCTTCCCTTTGCCCCTGGCTTCTTCCTTTCTCTTTCCCTCAACCACACACCACACAATATGTCAGCAATTCCATTGCCATGATTTACAGATATTGCTATTTTAAATATTTACTAGAACACAACCAAACACTTTTGTATGCAATTCTCCACATATACAACAATCAACAATACATCACCAAATACCATACAGCAAACACACATCCCATCTCAAACAAAATTATTATTACCTTTCTTCAGCTTCGTATTCATGGATTGCATTACATTATGTGAGTGCACCAAATGCTGTTGTACGTTTGCGATTCGCAAACATGACACACAACAAAAGATTTAATGCGCCACCTGACTCTACTAATATAGCACATTCGCAATACCCTAAGTAATAAGCGAAGGAAAGTAAAGTATAAGGAAGGAAGTGGGTTAGAGGTATAGGAAGGTGGGTTTTGACGGGTGACGTGGAAAGAGCAAGGAGTACACATGGAGTGGAGTGGAGTAGCAGTACATAAAGATTTTTATTTATCCCAACCGAACGTTTACAGTGACATCGGAGCTAAAGAAAGTATCTGATGTTGAGCAGAGACTCTCCGAAGGGAAAACATTTGTGTCAGGGAGAGCAGACAACACAATGGAAGTAGAGATGTAAAGTAACGTACAAGAACATAAATATTTCTCAGTGTATTTGTATGTCTGTGTGTACACTAAGTATTTCTCTGTACTCTCCCACACAGGAATTGAGTGGAAGCAGCTCCGGAGGATTCTCCGATTAACGTCTTCCACTCTCAACTCCCGACTACTACCTTCGCAGTAAAGAACTAGCTGTTCTGGCTGCAAGTGAGGGAGTTGAGTAAACGAAGCTTAAACCTGGCCACGCTCTTATAACAACACAAACACATAGGGACTTCCGTTTGGTGAAAGTAGAAGTTGTAAGTCTGTAAGACGCACATTACATGGTGGAGTGGAAGTGGAGGATGTTGCTGTGCTGTAAGTAAATGGACTGCGTATGTGTGTCACTATTTGTATTTACTTTGAAAGACTGGTGCATGGAGCACACACCCGTGACAAAAGGACAGTTTATTCGCATTAGTACATTCAGCCACATTACATTCCATCACTTACTTCCTTTACTATACGTCCCAGTCCTGTCCTGTCCCGATACTCCCAGCGATGTACCCGGCCCAAGTACTTACTCCAAAACCTGCAGCTATTTATTTATGATTGTGCTGAGACAAGCAAACAGCCAAACAGGGAATTTATATTCGCCCCTTTTGTCATCCATAAACTCCCCGTCATTTCTCTTAGTCTACTTATACCACATTATTCCACTCCCGCCTTAACTTTATCTTCTGCATACGATTTACCTTCGACATTCTCACTCACACAAAATTTATCCATTGCATTCAAACCGTGCAAATAAAAATGCATTCACCCACTTTTTCTTTTCCAGTACCTATACTATACGTCACTATAAAAACTGTGTATAAGAATCCATTTGGCTATTACTGCTACTCAAGTAAGTACCTACCTACTTTCACTTTGCACATTGCTCCATATTACTATGAACATCGCCCCGTGCTATATATAGTTCGGATTTGCCAGATTTTGCCAAAGTCTGTCATTCTGAGTAACAGTATTATTACGTTACTCTAGTACAAAGAGATGTGCAGTTTGGCTACTTGTCCCAATTTCTTGAATTATCATTACACAGTGCACTTTGCTTTCAATTAATTAATTAATTAATTAATTTTAATTAAAAGTAAACGGAGATGCAGTTTCATGTTACAGTCTTTAGGGTACATGAACGAGCACCATTTGGCTTATTACTACGTTAATACCAACAGAGACTGCTAATATGCTTGTAGGATCAAATACCAAATCCAAAATGATTTACTTATTTCAGATTTATATACTTAGTAACTCTGATAATGTTATATATGTATCTTATGTACATGCACTCTACAAAGTCAAAGGCATTTTCTCTTTTGGAGAAATAGTAATTCCCTCCCAGAAGGAAAGTTGTGAGAGCGACAGGAAAATTGGAACGTATGACGACGCAGGGACAAAGAGGTAAAACGACTAGGGACAAAAATACCACGAATTGTATACTAGGAGTCTAAATGTACCTTTAGCACAAAGAAAGTTTTAATGGAATTGAGTGAGTTTAGTAAGTTTCTGGGGATCATGATGCGAAGCAAGTAGAAACTAGAGATACTTACGGAAATAAATCTCTGTAAATAATATGCACTACAAACACATACACAGCTAATACCTACGTGAACATGTGGCATGTATAAAATATATTGATAATCATCTGCCAACCTGGGTGTCTGCTCTTTAGAGCGCCATGTTTTCTTGTATCACACTGTGTGCAACTATTACTTCCAACGCTACACTATCCTCACATGAAAGGATACTTGGTTAGCCAACCAACACTTCCGTCCCTTCGTGTATACACCTACAGATTTCAGACCTAAACTAAAACTTTCCATTTGCATTTTTTCCCATAAAGCAAAAAATCCTATAGGTACTCATATTGACTACTGCTGCAATCTCCTACCCAAGTATAAGTAAGTAAATGTCTACGGCATAGCCTTCCCTGCCTCAGATTATAGTGAGCAATGTAATATATGCTCTCATGTGGTTTACTACACAAAAATGTAGAAGACCAAAGATATAAGGACAGGAAGCATTTACTTATTCAAAATAGGACGAGTGAAATGTTTCATGTTGGTGAGTTAAAGTACTGTGTGCATGTTGACGAAGTATTTACATAATAAATACTATTTTTTCATCTCTCATCTCATGTGAGAGTTGAATTTAAACCCAAACTTTTGTGTTTCCTACCAGGAAGAGGATTTTTAAAACTTTCCCAGTGAGATTTTATTTGAGCTGAAGGCACAACTAAACTGAGCCAACCCATATACAACGTTTTATTAAGTAGCTATATCGTACCTAGCTACACACTTTAGTGCGAGTGAACTGTACTTAAGGACGACCAAACTAAACACACAACCTTCTGCAAAATATTTATTGTATGCATACATACACATACATGTACACATTCAAAGAGTAAAAAAGCAGAAAGAAAACATGAGGTGGACGCAAAGCTGACTGACTGTATGTGTGCAACCATCACACTGGAAAACAGAGCAGCTAGGAAAAATATGATTGTGTATATAATACAAGTGTAGGGAGAGATAGCGAAATAAGGAGCGACTTTTAGCGTGAGGAGTTTTGTTGAAGGAGAGGATGCATAGTTGGAGCAAAGTTATCCGGAGTTAGTTTTTATGTACTAATAGTTGTCTGTGTGTATTTTAGTAGGAGAAGAGTTTGAGTGGCTGTTGTAGTTGTGTAGTTGTGGGCAGATAAGAAAGCGGATAAGAATAAGTAGCTGGAAGAAGATATACGAAGAAGTCGTATCTGGAAAATATCTGGCGGATCTGTAGAATTTATATGCATGGGAATAGACACTTAAGCACTAGCTCTTTACTTATACATAGACAGCAGCTACTACCACCACCAGCCCAGAACTATTCTCTGTGCTAAGGGCTTTGTGTCATCTTAAGATTGATTACAACACAAGCTTCTCCGTCTTTCTATAAGCAGACTCCTTAATACCCTCTTTCCTTGTCTATATCTCTTCTTCCATCGCCAGTCTCCTTACACCGCTTTACATGTAACAAGAATGGGCTAACGACGAACGATAACACTGGCACACACAGACATACAGGACAGCACCATTTACTAATGCTCTTAGACTTTTACTCATGCAAAATTCTTCCACCTAAAATACTCCCTTCTTATATCCCTACTTCCACAATTCAATTTTTCAACACTAAACACTAGTCTGCAGTTTAGATGCGTATTTGTGACAACTTGAAGAATGTCTGCATAGAATATAATTTCATCCTTATACTGACTCACTCTTAATAGCTTTCTTTCTAAATGAATGAATTTACTAATTGAACTTAGGGAACCCGCCCGCCCAACACACGTTACAGAGAGAAATGCAATTAATATTTTGTTACACTAAATTATAAGGTTTGATTGGAGTGATTTAAATTACAGCGTCATGGATAAAGCATGTTAATGATACGGTCATATTAATGGTTTGGTGAGTTGGAAAAAAGACAGTTTCCTTTGACAAATTTGTCAGAGCCACACTAGTCAGCAGTAAGTGTAGATTTCATGAAATTGAACAGATTGAAATACAAAGTGTCATTTTCGTTTTGAAAGAGTTTTACAATAATTGAATCGTTAGTCTTGAATCTCAATATTCGGTAAATGTTTTTTCTAAAATCACTATAGTGTAGGCATTCTATAAATATGTGGTAAAGTGAATTGCCATAAGAGTGGGAGTGTGTGCAAAAGTCGAGTGTATGCGTCATTCCATTTATATATATTGTTTGGCAGTTCAATTTTAGTTGTGCAATAACTGAACTCACGGAAACTGGAATTGATTTAGAGACTCTGAAGGTATTAATTGTTTGCAATGCGGTAAAGTGTTAGAGTTTTTAGCTCTATCCAAGACTTGTTTCCGAAGTTGCTTGCTAACTTTGTAATTTATATTATTGGAAACATTTTGCAGCACTCAGTGATAGCTTCTTTTTTATTGTTCTGTACACCAAAAGGAAAGAACTGTTGTTCGTATTCGGCAATATAATATTAATGTATTAAATCTTTGGGAGGTTAAACCAAAAAATTGTCAAAATTAAAGATGAATATCAGCATTGTCAATATTTCCTATAAGCTTCAGCTTCATTCAATGAGATAGAAGATGTAATGAATCCAGTGGAGCACAAAGGAAATGTGGCATATGGGGAATTAATTTAATTATTCATTATTCAGAGAGCAAATTGTTTTGCATAGTGATAAAATTGAAAGGGTTTTGAGAAAAGTATTAATCTTGGGAAGAGAAAGGATCAAAGTTAGGTGAGTTGGGTATTGAATGAAAATAAATATTAGATGCATTAAATCTTTAGGACTGGAGCACAAAGAGAGACATTATTGCTTTTGGCGAAATGTAAATTGGATATACAGGAGGCGGATAGTGGATGGCTGCAGATCATCTGGCTAAAACTTAATCTTCTGTACATATAGAGAAAATTAAGTGAGAGCTGCCTGGAGTGTAATGGCTGTCTCGCAGCATCACGAAGCAACTTCATCTTCTTAACTCGTCCTTCCACCACCACCTTGTAGTTGTAACATGGCTATTTTACAATGATGAATAAGAATGGAGGAGAAGGTCTACGAGAGGAATAATACAGAAGAATCCATTAGCATATGAATGGAGCATCAATCGTCACCATAAAGGAAGAGTTGCGTCTCACACACACACAATACAATCAAATGATCCATTCACTCAACTCACTTCAACTCCTACAGCCGAGCAAGTCTTGACTTGACTTAACTTGGAGCAGTTTTGAAATCTGTGCGTGGAGAAGGAATGCATTCGAAGAACGTGTGTAAAGCTTTTCCTATTTAAGTTCACGTAGAGAGTTAATGAGATCCCATCCCGCCCGTCATCCCCGCAAAACTACGCTTTACCTTTTCACTCTTTATTTTCATTATCACCCATTTACATCTTCACTACGCACAAAACGACGTGTACCACCACTCCACACATTACATGCCAAACCAGTATACCAGATGCAGCCATTGTGTACTCTATATGCACCACCATTTTTAAATTCCTATACACTTTTTACAGGATTACGATAAAATACATCAAGCCATTGTTATACTCCTCCACTTCGAACAAAGCTTCAATTTTCTTCTGTCTTTTCCTTACTACTACTTACTGCTTCTGTGAAAAGGGAATCTTCATATTAAGCCTCACTCTATAGGTACTAATGTAATTTTCCCTCGTACAAGAATTTACATGCGAGGACGACAAAGAAATAGTGCTTAGTTTTCAGTGTATAGCACTTAAGACGCATCAAGAATTTACATGAGTACCTACACACTAACTTGTCCTCTGGAATTGTCCTCTTGTTCTATTTATTAAAACTCTTCTTCATTCTAATTCCCTCCATTTCTCTCCATAGTCTTCTTACCTTTCCAGATTAGCCAACTTTTTCATTTAGTTAGTACCTAGACCTACTATATTCCATAATCATAGCTCCCTTAATTGCAGTAATGTCTATATTATATACCTACGTTGGCACAATGACCTATACTGTAGCGCTTGTGGAACATGAGTAAATCTGTAGCAATAAATAAGGAGTACATATAATAATTTCCAGCATCCGCCAGACATTTTAATATTGTTTTTCTTTAAAAATGAGAATTTTTTGCCAAAAATCGAAAGAGTAGTTTTGAAATTTTAATGTAAGTATCTCCCTAAAGAAAAACTCATTGAGCGTAGAAAAGTTGTAGAACGTGGAAAACAGAAACAAGTAAATTAATGATACACATTAGTAGCAGTAAACCAAACTAGAAGAGGAAGAGGGTTCGCACTAAATTCTTATACTATGGTAAAAATTCAGGAAGCATTTGAATATTTGACAATCTAGCTCCCTTCCTCCTTAAACTACCTTCTCGGGAACTTGGTCGTGTATGGGGAATGGAATGAGGATTCATTCGCCGTTACATGACCTAAAAGAATATAAAAGATTGCTCGAAAAATTTCTTTGCAAAAAAGTTGTGCTCGTATTAATAGTGTAGCTCCACTTGCACTAGTACTAACATACATAATCACTTGACTGGTCTGCTTGCTTAACTAGTACATGCAACCTCGTTTCCCCAGAATGTTAGACCAGTAATTGCAATGTAGTCTTTAGAAGGGATATACGTTTCCCGTTCAGACTTTGAGATGCTACATAGTTGCAATATTATCTTGAATGGGCAATTTGGCAAATAATAAATCACTTTTAATTAGAGATTTGCACGTCAGAAGATAATGAAAGGGAAAGTGAAGCACAGGGCCACAGGAGACGATGATACTCAACCAAAATCCGAGAGTTAAACTTAACTGAACCACAGGATACGGATGAAGTGGAAGTAGAGTCTCCAACTACGACATGAAACACTACCACAGTATTACCAGCCAAGAATCCATCCACCACACCAAAAACACGTCCTAGTACATACAACCTTCGCTATACATGTATGTTGCTACCTAGACACACGTTCTGGTTCTACTAATACAAATAATGAAGCTCTACAGGGATATTTTGGAGGAGAGAGTGACACTCCTTATGTGTATCTTGGAGTGCTGTGTGGTGGAAAAGTAATGTGTGTGCAGATGAGACTTCACAACAGCAAGTGAGATTATATGCCATCATCCCAAAGCTAAAACTGACTACAATCAACGAAGAAAGAGATGAGATGAGAAAGGAAAGATTAAGACATCCAACTAGCCATTTCAACTCTGTAGCAAAGTCGTAACAAACTGCAGGAAGCAACTTACGTAAACGCAGTGCTCCACTCCTTCTATGTACAACACAACACAAGCACAACACACCCAAAGTCGACTTGCACAGGAGGATCATATCGTGTAATAAATGGGATATCTATATCACATCGTCTGTGACTATGTCTGCATCACTCCCTCCACCACACTCAACATAATCTCAGCTTATCTTTCATAAAATTATGATGTCAAGTCAGAGCAGATATTGTTATTATTAATATTACTCTACATTACTTTACGCGGAAATGCAGAAGATGAGGATTCGGTGTGTACACTATGCACAATACACATACACAGAGTACAGATACAACAAGGTTACAATATTACAAAAGTGGAGAGTTGAACAAAGTTTTCTCCCTTTCTTCACGCGTCGTGTGCTTCCGTTTATTTAAGTCTCCATGGTCTGCTGCTCGTCGTCGTCCGCATATCTCCGCTCATCTCCCGTTACTGTCATTGTCATCGTCAACATACACTAACTCTCTACACACAACACACACAACACACACACCAACATCATAACATTCCACTTCCCAAACATCTTCATGGGAACAATCTCTCCCTTTACTACGTACTTAGTCCTTACATCATATTATCCTTGTAAATGTGTGTACAAACACTACACTTTTATGCATGTTTAATATTAGTATGTATATATTTGTATCAGGGTTGGCATTCTTGGCATAGTCAGAAATGTCATGCCGGTATTTACCGTCATTTACTGGTAATTACCGGCATGGCAAATTGTAGTAAATGCCATGTCACTGGCATTTTCTAAAATGTATGCGTAAA
>JAQFYB010007383.1:0-10899 GCA_034694085.1 Pogonognathellus longicornis
ATCAAAATAATAAAAACTCTGTTGTAACTTAATTACAAATTATCCCAACAACATTCTATCACAGCTTTTCTTGCATTTCTTTGTATGTTGGCCAAATAAGGGAGCATAGTTGGTTGGATATTTCCTCCAGAAAGTTTGCATGTCTTAAACCCTTTAACCAATCTTGAGGGAGACCGGATTTCCCCAGTTGACAGCCAAGTAGGGCTCCTGCAACCGCACAGTTTGTATCCGAATCACCTGCTTCCAGAGTTAACTCCGTAATTATATTTTTGAAGAATTCTTGAGGAGATTGATTTGGTGGTTGAGCTCTCGTACAGCAGTATACAGCAGAACCCAAGCATTTAAAAGCATAACCGATTTTACCCGATTCGCTTAGTTTTAAGTCAGACAATTTGGAAGGAAAGCAGTGAGCATGTAATTCCTCTACACATTTTGGTTTAGAATGTTCTTCAGCACTGCTTTTTGTTTCACATAAAGAAGACCGTTCAAAAAGAAAATCATAATCTTCAACCACTTTTTTACAAAGCAATAAACTTTCTGAATTCGATCCATAAGAATCCATTGTTTCAGTTTCTGAAGGTATTTTAACTGGATTAGTTAATCGCGAATTGTCTGGTTGTTCATATTTCGGCGAACGGGCAAGTAAAATATCCAAATCGCTCATTTTGGGCTCTTTCTTCCGACCCACCATTTGAGTAATTCTGCTCAAGATTGATTTTTGTGGCTGCACTGTAGATGCGGAAGAATTCATTTCTTCAGCTAATTTAGGTTGAGGATGTTTTGAGAACATGGACTCGTAATTGTTTTCGTCTTTGAAGTTTGAGCCTGGTGATCCAGTATCAAATTTTGCAAGTATTGTATTTTCATTAATGTTTTCTTTCGATTCAATTTCTACATAATCGCCGATAGCCTGTCGTAGCATCCTTGATATTATTACGCTGACAATTATTGCACTACCAGCAGATCTGCGATTAAAAATATTTCGAATTTATTGAACACAAAGTTTAAGCAAGATCCGCCTTATGGTGTTTATACATACCGTGAATAATTAACTCATAATATCAAAGCGTAAATTACCTTGGGTCTGCATGAGTCACCTTCGCTGCACTAATGCTGTTCTCTACAACTTTGCCTTCATCCCAAAAGAATGGCACACCAAGTACCGATGTTCTCATCACAGCTCCATTAGCAGCTAAATTTCTGTCCCGAGAATCCCAAACTTCGTAAGAGGCTTTATGGGGATCAGACAGAAACTCAGGGTGGGATAACACAGAACCAACGGTATAACCAACTCCACATGGATTTTTATTGCTTAATTCAGGAAATCCCTTTTCAGTCCATTCTTTCAGTCGAAAAGCGAAATGGGTTGGAATGAGATGACCATCAGTTGACAACAAACTTTGTAGGATTAAAAGTAATTGATCTGCAAATAAAACCAATACATTGCTAAGTTCAATGCACATTCCATAGTATCCGTAGATAGTAATACATAGTTTAATAACCTACCTGTATCGTCTGTAAAGTCATTTTGAAACCACCGACTTCTGTGACGATCTCTCCAAAATTCATATCTAAACACGTTGAAAGAAAGAGTTAACGAAAGTTAATTCAAAATACTAAAGACTCGTAATTAATTGCATTAATTATAATTGCTAACCCTTTAGCGTTTCCAAACTTTATAGGACCAACTCCATAAAGATTTCTAGCTTGATCTTTTGTCATGAATTCTGTTGAAAGACCAACAGCGTCCCCTAATGCTCCTCCTGTTATAAATTCTACTTTATTAATACTTACGAAAACCTCTTTAAAAATGTACTTACCATTAAATAACTATGCTATTGCTTTTGTTAAGTTTCATATAGTAAAGAAATAATACTTACCATATATAATTCCTTGAATTTTATCACGAAGAATATATTCTGTGTTGGATACTCCAGTCATGATGCAAACAATGCAAAATGTGGTATAAGTAATGTGCTACACTTTAAAGGCTCAACAGGCAACACCGTTTCTGATAAGACACTACATGAAATGAACGTCTTTATATTTTAGGTGCAAATGTAAACTACGAGTACAAACAAATAGGTCTACAAATAGTTTAGATTATCAAGAAATCATGTTTATGAAGAAAAACTAAGCTTGGTTTTTCTTGTTAAAATACTGACAGAAATTTTGCCACGTTGAATTCGTGTGTGGCTAAACTGTGAGTCATAGGATGTTTTTTAACCCAACAAATGACGTTCATGCCCCTGGCATAGTTATGCAATGCACATCTCACATTGCATAATCAAACTCTGTTGTAGTAGTTGTAGAACAGCAACACAAGGTATCATTCCGTTGCTCATTTGTCTCTTTCATTCAGGATGGGCAAAATGCGAGTAACAATAATCATGTCGATTAGTGGTGCAAGCTGAGTTTTGTTCCTGTACCATGAAAAATGTTTGCACAGATAATTATAGTATAGTAGGACATTAGTAACTTTTGACTTGTCAAACTTTATTCAGGTACACGTGTCATTTAATATTCTCACACATAATGCATGTACTTTTATATAATTGAAACTAGTATTTATAACATATATACATAAAACATGTGTTTATAACAAAAAGTAACTATAATAAAATATGGACACGTTGGTTGACACGTTTCTTTTACCCGACTAAAATGTATTGTTAATAGTTTTACGATAGTGATTTCCAAAGGACGTAGTTTTGTGCATAATATCAATAACAATATAGCATATAGCCACAATATTAGAAGGATAACGGTTTTCGTAGTGACATGGCAGTTACAGTCTACCAAATTAAAAACGCATGTACGTATTTCGCTTACACTTATTTACATACAGTCACATCCATTGCGTACAAGTGGTAATTTAACAAGATTTTATAATAGTAGTAGGTAAATATGATTTCCCATGAATGCGATTATCATGGATGTAGAATTCGAGATTGATTGACATTTTATAGCATTAGTAAACCCTGAGATCTCTCAGGTAAGTCTAAAGACAACTTTATTTGTCCTTCTGAATCTATACAATATCTATTTCCTAAATGAACCAAATCTTAATAGACATAGAATATACATCATGTTTTAATTTTACTGAATAAATTAGTTGGGATTTAAAAATCGTCTGCTTCCTCTTCTAGTTCAGGGGCGGGTACAGTAAATTTCCTTGCTCTAGAATTAGGTCTGGCTGCCATAGCTCTATTTGTGGCGGTATGATTCATTGTATGTTTTGTCCGGGTTTTCGCTCCCGAAGAACCTGAAGATCCTCCATTTTGGTAATGATTTCCATTCACTAAATTCCCATTAGATGTTGCATGAATTCCATTCATTTCTATTTTCCCGTTCGGAATTCCGTTCATGTCTTGGATGTCAAATTTTCCTGGAGGAACTGTTGGAGCAAGTGGGGCATCTAAACCGGGAGTTCCATTCGACATATTCATAGAGTGCTTATCTGTTAAACTGCCTGAAAGACCCACATTTCTTGAGATTTTATTTGCAGCATTTTGCAGTAACAGATCTTCATCATCGTCATCTTGATCATCGGAACCCAATTCTGAATTATCTCCGTCAACTAAAATTAAATCTGATTCGGATTCTCCCGACTCATCCCCACCTCCCAACATTGAGCCGTACAATTGTCTTCCTCTGGCTAAAGGAGCCCGAAGAGCTTCAGGACCAATTGAACGATTGCTATTGTTACTTCTGATAGAATTAGCCGTGGCTTGTGGTCGGCCACTGATAGAATTATTGACTTTAGAGGCTCGGGAATTCATAAAGTCTCTGGTATTCATGCTCAGCTGAATCGGATCTTCTTCTGAAGATTCCTCGGATTCTGAATAAGCATTGTCACCTTTGGAATTGTAAAGTAAATCTTCTCCCGCGGACAATTCTAATCTGTTCAATCTTTCTTCAGCTTTTCTTTCAGACTCAGCTTTGTTCATTTCCTCCATTTGGTTCTGAAGATAGGAAAGACATCGGAAACGATTTACGTACTCTTGATAAACATCGGATAAGTCTGATTGAAGCTTTTCGTACTCATCCATGAAGGCTGGACGAACTTTCTTCAAAGTGTGTAATCGTTTCTGACTGCGCTCAATTTCTAATTGCTTTTTTTCTATTTTCGTGTCTAAGTTTTCAAGATTAACGTGTACATTGTTGATCATAGATTCGAATTTCGATACCTCTGATGAAGCGGCTTGTATGGCGGAATTGAGAAGACGTTGGATATCATCTTGCTCAAAGGCTTTTGAAATGGCGACTTGTCGGGCTTCTCTTAAAACAACTTCTTTACTTAAAATGTCATATAATGCTACTCCTTTCTGGGTAATTTCAGAGGCAAGACTTCTAGTCTCTTTTAATTCGTCCATCTGAAAGAAAAGCAAAATTTAATAGTAAAAGCAGCTAAAGGCTCTGCATACTCCATTAAAATACAGAGCTTTATTTAGTGCCGTCTTTTCAATTTTCTCTCAAACAAAACATGTAGAATTATTGTGATGTACAGGTAATACAGTAATCATTGAAAAACTTCCTGTTCGTTTTGAAAACATTATAAAATAAAAAATAGCTTTATGATGCGGATACAAATCAGATTGGTGGATTTACTACACAAGATCATGTACTCATTTTTGATCTACATCAAATATTAATTTTCTGCATTCCATTAGTTTTAGTAGCGGCAGTTGCTGTAAAAAAGATGATTTTGTCTGTCTGTCTCCCTGTTTTGAAACGCCTAGTTTAGTTTAATCGTTTTCGATTTATAGATAATTGTACACATTTATGTCATATTTATTCAATCTAGCTTTGTAACATCTAAACTAACTTTTTATTGATATTTCTTATGAATAACATCTTTATAATTACCATTATATTATACGTAGTGATAAATATTAGCTATTTACATTTGCATAAGTGCACTATATAAGTGAATGAAGGTGAATGTGAAATACTAAGTGTTTCCTAATGAAAATGAATGATAAATAGAATCCATATCCTAAATATAGACAAAAGAAGGGAAATGGCAGTACCTTGCTGGAGATATCAAATCTGACATGTGTATTAGACACTCTGACAACTCCAGGTTCGATTTTTTGAGCCTCTCTCATTGCATTGTGGAGGACAGAAGCGACTTTGATGAGTTCCTTCACGGCATATCCATCTGCTTGGTAGAGTCGTTTCGTATTCAAACTTACATGGACTTTCATTGCCTGTCATTAGAATCAGTTTCATCGATTTTGAATATTCAACATCGTGGTACATTTCAGAGTGTTTTGTTTCGAGAATTCATCCCAGTCACGATAACGGTCGTTAAAATGCAATGCAAAGAAATAAAAAAATAATAAACACATTAAGGATCACTTAAAATATTTATAACTCCACGTGGCATTTCATTGCCTTTGTTATCACATGAACTTGACTTTGTTCCTTAATAATGCGTTTGGAATTTATTTGTTTATGCTAATACTTACATTAAACACAGATGTACCAAAACACATTAAGGAACCTGTGTTATGTATGCTGTGATTTTCCTGAACGATTTCGTTAAATTGCTTTGTTAAATCAATACAATTGTACTCGTGTTTAACATTTAATGTTTAAGAGATACATAGATACTAGATACTTTCGAAACAGCTATTGTCTGTATTGCAGTTTATGAAATATCTGTTTCCCTATATAAAATCATTATGTACGTAATATGTGTTTTACAAATACATATCAAACCTATTTGTGTTTTGTATTTATACAAAGCTTATAAGCTACATTGCTTTATCGATGTGGTTGGTACGTTTGTGCTAGTGAATTGCTTAGGTTTACACCGTATATGGTACAATCAATTTTCTTAATATCCAAATGGACGAAACTAGATCAGACGAATGATCTGAATGAGCATTTAAGATTTAAGTTGTTATGTCATAAAATATGCAAACTCCTTGTTTTCTTTCTTGATTGTCTTCAGAATAAAAAAAGATCTATGCATTGAATGGACAAAAATAGTCCACAGGGCTGAGTGCACTAAATATTACATAATGTACTTGTGAATGCAAAAGAATGATTGAAAGTACATACATGAGTACATGTGTAATACTTTAAGTGTTGTAGACTAATCAATAAATATTAGGCACGAATTGGCATATTTAGATTTCGTGTGTGCATAATAATGGTTTCCCTTCCATAACTTTCACCTCTCTACATGCAAAAACACTTGATTGCTTGGTTATGCAACCATTACGAACGATACAGCTCAACACAACACGCCTTGATATACAAATAATGGGATTATCGTGCCGAGAAGGAAAGAGAGTTTTAACTTGAATGGGTTAACCTGTTTAACCTATTGAATACTGTAAGAGATAAGCAAACTACAAAGACGAATAAGAATGACGGATGTACCACAAATTCAGCAAAAGTTCTTATGAAAATGACGCGCTCAGGTTCCGTTTTGACATCAGCAGACAGATCAGCCTTAGGTTCGTATTGATGGACAAGCCATGAGCCAATTTCAGCAACTAATGGGAAATTCGGATTCCGGAAGTTTTCTATAGACACCAATCGTGGATATCCCACTGTTCGTAGGATTTCACACAGATCTGAAAATACAAAAAATTACATAGTTTCAATCTGCATACTTACAATTTACATTTTACAGTATCAATAACTATTTTAATGTACAGGATTTAATGTAAAAACACTTACTTCTTAAATCTCGATATGACATTTTTTAAATGAAAACCGATTAGACAAAACGAGAGAAAATGAATGTGTAAAAGACACTTAAGGGAACTTTCTCGCGTTGCAAAATGAATGCAAAAAAATAGAAAAAGCTTAGAACTCTGGACACTTTGTGCAAGTGTGCGTACTTAAAACTAAACTCTCACACTTGTGTTTACTTGACTTTTTTACGAAAATTGATGAATTTTTTGCTGTGTCTGTCTATTTCTCGATCTCCTTACAATCCTTGTTTTCTTTCTTCTTGTCTTTCTTGGAGCCATCTGACAGACATGTTGAAAAAATTATTGTCTCGGGAGAAATCTCACTGTAAGAATAAAATGTAAGAACAATTTTCTCAACTCTTCGGTTGTATTGTGGCGAGTGGGAGTAAGAATATTTCTTTTAATGACGTATATTGTGCCTGTGTGGGGTTTGGCGAATTGAGAGTTGTACTATGTTTGTTTCCTAAGAACGATTTGCTGTAATAAGAAATGAACTAGCTTTCTATTTTTTACGTTGTTGATTAGCGTTGTTCTACAGTGTGAATATAATGGAACCGAGAAAGGTGTTTCTATTCTGTGGGGGTTTTCTCCAGTACGCAAGCAATACACACGGAGAAATAATCATCGCTTTAGTATTGGCTTCGCCTTTTCTCAGTCAAGCATCTGACGTGTTGTGTTGACATTTTTGTCAATGTCGTCGTTATAGAAACTTCCAGCACTCGTGTTGTGTAGAAAGCTATCACAGGGACTGAAACACCGAATCAGCCGATTCAGCAACTACAGTGCACTTACAGTTGTACATACAGTGTAACTCTCGTGGTCAAGTATTTCAAAGCCATACCTGTATGAAAATGTTCACATAATAAATACCTATACGCAAACC
Organism: Pogonognathellus longicornis; assembly: GCA_034694085.1. Lineage (NCBI taxonomy): Eukaryota > Metazoa > Arthropoda > Collembola > Entomobryomorpha > Tomoceridae > Pogonognathellus > Pogonognathellus longicornis. The sequence continues at coordinate 7,600 of JAQFYB010007383.1, forward strand.
TCACAACACAAACGCATAGTACTTCTAAAGGACAAAATACCAATACATGTAATGTAGTAGGCAATAAATTGTTTTGTACCTTACTTCAAATTACACGTTTGGCCGAAATGTTACCTACTTTTATTGTTTACTCATGTCGATTTTAAAATTAAATGAGATTTATTTTCTCCAAGGTTGGAACATAGATAGCATTGCCCAAAGTTTAAGGAATTCTAGCTTCAAATCCACATTATCAAGTTTGATGTAAGAATAACGATAGGTATACTATGCAGTTATGCCTACCTATACAAATAGTAGTTTAGTTTTAACTACAAAGATTTACTAGTGTTTTTAAGAATACTTTGATGATATATTCTTGCTTTCAGATGGAGGTTTACAAAACCCTTACTTAGGGACACTGCGGTTTACTGATAATGGGAAAATTAAATCATGGGCAAGCAAGGAGTAATTATATTTAATATTTCTGATTTTAGGGCATTTATTAGTGGATAAATCACATCGAATTGCATGAAAAGTTTGTAACCATTTGCATAATAGTAGCATTAATGTAAATGGCTCATTGCTAAATTCGATGATTATCTAGGGGAAGGATATTTTTTTTATAAATATCAAATATGTTTAAGGCAGGCTGCATGACAGTGACAGTCAAGACTGTTGTAGCGTAAATACATACATAGAGCATTGATGAATTATTTATGACAGCTGTTCTTTTGACAAAATGAATGTTCCTAAAAGCCTGAACTCTCAGTCAACTCAATTCGTCATAGTATAAGCGTTTCAAAGCTGTATACTACCTACATGCTGTTTTGTTTACATGCGTATTTTGCGTATATAAAAGTAATACATGATTAAAGGTACAAAACATATATAGTAAAGGGTTAAGTATTATAAAACATACATGAAGTCTGCAATTTTGTGTATATTCAAGCATAAACAATTCCAAACCAGTTTTAAACTTCTAAAACAATGCGTTGGTAATGCAAATTCAAAGAGTCGTCAATGATTATATGAAATCATTGACAAACAACAACTAAAGGTCTTTTGAATTGTATAAGTATGGATGCGACTATATAAAGATGAAATACCTGTTTGACTAAGTACACCATAACTAACATACAACATACATGTCACATAAATGGAATATAGCTGAGGAAAAGACATTTTGCTACTATTCGCAAATTTGCTTTGATAAATGTTACTAAAAAATGTCTCCTCAGTTTAGGCCCCCATATTGGTAACATATTATTGTCATTTACAGTGTGTACTATTTTTCCTGTGTTTTAATTCGGTTACTTAGTGGTTGCTGTCTCAATTTGTATTATGCCTTACGATCGATTATCCTGTATTAATTACTTTCGTAATGATTGTAAGAAGCCCAAATTGAAAACAATTATAATAATGTGAGCATTTTGTCTTGTAGAGCTATTATTAAATAGTTCGTCTGGTTCCAATCCAAATGTACAAATCTTTTACTTCTTGTTTGCTACAGTAGGCATAAAGGTCGACACAATAAAAGAACAGTTTGATTTCCTAATTCAAAGTAGTCTGGACTAGTCTGGCTGGCTTGCACAACTTCATTATTCTATCGTGACAATAATATGTATTCGGTCGTTTCACCATAGACGAAAGGTGGCTTATACTGTTATTAGCATAAACACATGCCTGCACATAAACATATTATGCCTACAATAAGTATATATTATACGCTTGCTGATACAAAAGTATGTAGATTTTAAACACTTATAAACTAACTGTCAAATATTTACCACCTCTCCAAACAACAGTTCATTCATTTTTTCTTAACAAACTGACCCGACTCTACAACTATTTCAAGGATTCCTGAAAGCAATTAATGATTTGATCGATCCATTGACTTTTCCTTGTATTTAATTGAATAGCCAGTACAATATAAAGATAGACAACTCAGGAGGAATTGAATTGGTTTGAGTTGATTGATCTGTAAAAGTAAATAGTCGTGATAAGTTCAGTTATGACTCTTCCAGCAGGCTACAATTCTTTTGTTTCATGCTATGATTAAACAAAGCACTTGCTCTGAACACGCAATTCATTGCAATTCTTGTTTTCACACCTTTATTAGCCAAGAGTTCAAGACAATGCAATATTAAAATAATATTAAATATGTAAAAAGGTTTAAAGCAGTTAGTACTGAACTGCCTGCTTATATTGCGCTTTATACAATGCACTTACACAGCAGAAACGGAAATTAATCGTATGCATTTAATATCCCAACCAATAGTAATCTACTTAAGAAGGTTGATAGTATATTTGTTTAAAGCATTATGTTATTTACTAGAATCAGACTGCTTGTAACTTTTATCACGGACAGCCCTAGATAACCTTAGTTATGCAATTAAAACTATTCCCACTCCTTTTCCTTCCTAAGCAGACAATCTCACCAAACCACAAATCAACATAGCTATATCATATCAATATCAACCACCCCAACCTCGACCTTCCGCATTGACATTTGGCACGATTTACTCAAAGCAAGTTAAACACAAAAGAAGAAAATGGAAGGAACGAACGTAACAATACTAAAAGTAATGTAATCTAAGTGAAAACTTTTTTATAATAAAGCACATTATTGTAGCGTATAGACTAAGAATTATTTAATTTATGAAGTTAAAATTAACGTGTCTGTGGCACAGACATACATATACGTAGACTGTAGACATTTAGAATAGAGTGTAACAATGTATAACGCATTTTCCCATTACCTTGTCATACTGCAGGAAACTTGCTGATCGGTTGAACTGCAATAAAATGGTACTGCAGTCATAAAAGACCCCCAACCCCCTTTGTAAATTGAATTTTAATGTAACCTCTCAATCTCTCTAGTTGAGCCAAAACTGATACAAGCCAGGCTTTCCTCACAGAAATACTGAACAGTAAATCCATTACATGACAAATTTGTCATTTTTTATCCGAATTGATGCTGCCGTCCTGTTCTCCTTGAAAACTGGCAGACCTTATTATGTCTTCCATTTGGCAATATTACATAAACCGATATTCACTGCTTTACCAAAGCAATGAAAGTAAAAAGTCGTAACTTACGTCATTGGTTAAAAAAGTTACAGAATATGAAATGAAAAATTTTTGCATTCTAGTACATTTGTACATTTATTGTTTCACTGTACATGAAGTACATACTATAGATGTATGTAACGAACCATTACAACTTTTATTAAGTATCGGAGTATGCCGATACTTTATGGGAATCAATTTCCTGTCTGTCTGTCTGTCCGTCTGTCTGTCCGTTCGTCGTTCGCGATCCAAGTC
>JAQFYB010007384.1:0-10899 GCA_034694085.1 Pogonognathellus longicornis
AGACCGATGGACCCCTATTTAAAATTGCGCGCAAAATCAATGTGTGAAGTATCCTTGCAACAACACGCCCTATAGAGAAGAAATGAAAAACAAGCTTTATTATTCTATGGATAAAATATAATCCCAAAAGAAAACCTTAATGAGTAAAATGCTTTAGGATAAAATACCAAAGAAAATCTGGTCCATAATATTTATTTAATATTTCTTTACATGAGGTACAGTACAGGACTTTTGATTTCCCTGTTAATTTTGTTTGTATAAGTTATGATATTGTCATTTCATTACAGATAGCTTGTTGTATTTTAAAGTACTCACTGCCATGGCAGTGAAAGTACTAGTACTAGGCTTAAAACTATTTTCATTTCTACAGGTGATTCGATTGTGTAAACTTCACCCGACAAATATACTTTTTTCCCGTTTCCGGCCTACTACATAACCTTCCATTCTCTGTTCGTAAATTGCTCTGTCTGCCTTTTTACAGTACGAAATATTTAGTGTTTGACCTTTGATTTTCTTATGATGCATGGTCTTCAGAGCAGCTGTGGCAGCTTCATCCGTATGAAAATACACAAGACAGAAATCTTCGTGGCTGCAAATACGCTAATAAGTTTATCTGGGCACAATATTTATCAGACTTGAAATGTGATTGATATTCGGACTAAAAGTATCTTACACATCACTTTCGAGGATTCTTGGTCTGAGAACTCTTATTGCAGCGACAAAAAATGCTTTCATGTCCCCTTCATTGAGCACAAATCCGAGTCCACCAACCTTCAATCTAAAGAATAATTTTTTGGGTTCACAATTAAAAGGAGCAAAATTAGCATTGCTACCAATAAAGAACTCGATGTTAACTAAACATGAAATTAACTTACACTCTGTGGTCGTATTTATCGAAGATCGCAAGAGCTTTCTCTGCTTCAGTCAATTCTTTTTCGTCCTCAACCTTTTGGTCCTCAACTATTCCCACAGTTTTTCCTGCTTTCCATTTCATATTGTCCTGTCCTGTTGGAGTAGGGGCTGGAGCACCTCCTTTATCACCCTTTTTGTCCTTTTCACCGGCACCCTTGTCAGCAGGCTTATTTTTACCTAAATTGTCCTTCGGATTTATGACTGTCTTCGTTTTTGTGGTGGTGGTTTCTATTGTTTCGGATTCTTGTTTCAATGACGCTGTTGTAGTGGTAGGAATATACATATGCGGAGCTTCTTCCGCCTCACCTTCCTCTGCAAAACTGTTGTTTCTGGGAGTGTACTGGTATCCTCCAACGAATTCTTGCCAGGGTTTGTCGTAATCTCTATCGGGTCGCCAATGCAATTCTTCTTCGTAATATCCTTTTTTTACTTTTATATGTTGCAGTTCCCATATCTTTTTGGCGTTATTGAATCTCCAATTTTTGGGTGAATATTTTCCCACCAGGGGTTTTTTCATTCTATAAAACTTGTTGTTTGGATCCCAAATGAAGAAAGCAGCGGGCGCATTTTTTCTTTTGAAAACGAAATTCCTCTCATCCCAGTAATAATACGACGGAGTTTTCTTATTAACTGGATTTTCTGAAGGGATATGCTTTAGCTTCCATGCTCCTTGAGTTGCATCAAACTCATATTTATGAGGATCTTCTTCTGTCTCAGTCTTCAGAACAAAAGCCCCTTCTTGGGTATCAAAGAAAAAGTCATCAGGGTTTGCGTTTCCATTTTTAATAGCAATCCTTAAAGCATTGTGGTCGTTAACAGAAGCGTCTACTTCGGCCTTTGAAAGATCTTTAATAGATTTCCATTTACCCATTTTTTCATCATACGCATAATCACCAGGAGTAAACCCATTTTTTGGGTTTCCCTTTTGTTTTTCCAATTTATAGCATGCAAAGTGTGAATCGTAAATGTAATCCGTTTCTTTTCGGTTTCTATCTTTAAGTACAAATTCCCCCTGTGTAAAGAACGATAATTTTTAATAATAGGCATATATTAGTTTAAAACTGAAAACAATCCTAATCTACAAACAGAAGAAATAAGAAAATGGAAGCATACCGACACCATGTCAAAATAGTAATCACTGGCATACATGACTGGAGTCCGCTTAATTCTCCAGAGGTCATATTTGATGTCATAATAGTATTTATCCTTATCGGCTTTATTTTTCCTGAAGAACTCTGCTTTTACATCATCAAAGTAAAAGTAGGATTTCTTGATGGCTTTTTTCCTCTCTTCGCTTTGAACACGATCGTACCACTTTGTGCTTAATGGATTGTAACGTTTTCCTTTTCTTATGCGTCTCCCGAAGGCTAAGGGTACAGTCTCGTCTTCTTCATCTTCTTCATATAGGACTTCGTCTCCCAAACCGCCTTCCCCTTCGCCCATTTGGGACTCCCCAAACTTTACTGCAGATCCACGACTTCTATCAAGTGGGGTATAGATTGAATGAAGGTGAGAGTCATGTTCAAAATTTATTTGTGGAGGAGTGTGAGGTGGATCTTTGAGACATTCAACCAGATCCATGTAAACTCCTCTTGTCCGAAATAATGACTAATGTTCGAATAAACAAATAAAAATGATTAGCAATCGGTCACCAAATCTCCAATTCACCACCTGTCCTAATGACCACCTATATCTTTAACAAAACTTGGTTTTACATACAGAGCCAAGAAAATCCGGTGGCCAGAAATTTCTTCTCGTTTTCTCCGTGAAAGTTTCTGCAAAAGCGAGCTCTTTTTTTCTTGCCACACCTCTCTCCAACTCGTTAAACATGTCCGCATATTCCTGATTTAAGTAAAACGGGCGAGTGAAAAAGCCGTCGAAGTACCATCCCTAAAGTACACAAAAAATATAATCAATATAGGTACATGAAGAAACGGTTTTAGGTGGTTGGACTACTAAGTAAGCAAATACCTGCAAAGTCAAAAATGCATGATCTTACCATTATACTTGGGAAGTTTAGGTATTCCAATTCTTGTTGCAAACGCTGTTGCCTTTTGACCAGTTTACGTCTTTCAGCTTTGTCTTTCTGCTTTTGTCGAATTAAATTATGTTTCAGTTTCTCCTGCATCACTTTCGCTTTACGTGACTCCGACTGGGACCCCGTTGATGACACTGTGAACCGGTGGCTGTGGCTACCGGAACTGCCAGAGATAGTAGCTACGGAAGCGTCATTATTTCGATCTGATGCATCTCTTAATCGCTCCATGCGCTCGATTTTTGCATTGCGGTATTTTTCCACCCATTTTCGAGCTAAAAGCTTTATAAACTCTTCTCGTTGTTCCTCTTTAGTTCTATACATAGTCGACATACTGATTAATTTTATAAAGCAATTGTGCAACTCAAGTCCTACACTAATAGCTTACAGACTGGAATATGTGGTATGGGTTGTGTTGTGTGCTAAGTATATAAAAGGATGATATCGAAAATCGAATAATATATGGATGTGTAGAATTTTGTGGTTATTGTAAATCGAAAATTACCTATAGATCTAATACTCAAGAATAAAATTTTATTCTATGTAAGTGATGGTGAATTGTGTATGGTCAGATATCAGAGAAATCTATATGATAGTTTTACAAAACTGATTCTATTATAATCGCTACTGCTGCAGTGCAGTAATAAATTGGACGTATAGAATTGATTTATTTTTCAGCAATAGTTTGCTGCTGTAGTTACAAATGAAAGTCAATTTGGTTTCATAGTAGACTGAGTTTTATTTCCACAATAATATTAATCGTCGAAACGCATAATATTTTTATGCAGTATCTACAACTAATAGTAATAGCAACAACTAATAGTATTTAAACAGCTGGATACATTAGAATAACCAAATGTGCTTATAGTTGGTTATACTTTTAAACACCTTGGGTTTCATCGTTTTGGTCCTGGCTTCGGCTTTTCTGCCATTTTGACACTTGCAGTTGTGACTGATCTTTGACTTGATGCCATACTTGATCGTGATTGAATGGGTGAAACATTGGTCTTTTTATTTGTGTTTGGCCCTTGAGGAACTTTATATGTGGTTTTTTCAGATGTTGGAAAATCAGACATTGGGGTTTCCTTACCAGAGTATTGCTCACTTTTTGGGTCTTTTTTGAGAGCTTCTTTTCGTTTCATTTCTTGGGCCAATCTGTAATCGTCAGCAGCCAAATGAGGGTAATTGTGAAGCCAAGGCTTATTATAATTGTAATGCAAATCTGTTTTCCACAAATCATCTTCTTCTTCAATCATTTCATCTGCTCTTTTCACAGCTTTTTTTAAACTACGCTTGTTAGCTTTGCCAGCATAATTTTGCTTCGCTGGTTTCCTCACCCACTTCCCAGGGTAGATATCGTAAAAGAAATCCTTCGGGCGTCTCCGCTTTATTTTCCAAAGGTTTGTATTTCGATCTTTGTAAAGTTCACCATCTAAAAAAGGTTTTATAGCGACACAATATTTTATAGCTCAATAACATATTATTATGACTGTAGAAAAAGAGGGGCCAATAATGTAATGATTGGTAAAAAGTGAGGTCTTACGTGTCAATTTTCTTTTAAGCAGAAACTCCCCTGCTTCATCATCCCAGTAGTAATCTGGAGAGATTAGACCGTTCCTTCCCGGTCCTACATAGAAATAAGCAATTACATACTACTCTTCCGTAATAAATAGCTAAATCGTATATAACCAATAGCATGGAGGACATCCATTATGATTATCACAAAATGACAATAGTATCATTTGCTATACCGGGTTTGGCTCCTTTTAATTTCCATACTCCGTCGTCCGGATCGTAAACATATTGATCTGGATCCGATTTGTCTTTTTTCTCAAACACTCCTTCCGTTGTGTTAAAGTACAAATCATCAGAAATCAAACCACTTGTTCCCCTTGGGCCTACTCTATTTTCTCGACGGCCATTTCTATAATGGTCCGCGTGCCGACCTTCGGGGGTACTTAGCAATTCCCACTTTCCTGAGACTTCATCAAAGTAGTAATCTTTAGGAGTTTTTCCATTCATGCTTGGACCTTTCGGTCCCAGCTTGTGGAAGACGGCTGTGTCTGGTTTATATTTGTAGTTTTCTGGGGTTTCCAAATTTCGGAGTTCAAATTTTCCACTCTGGTCATTGAAGCACCAGTCGTAGGCACTAAGCTCCGGTCTAATTCTAAGTACTGCTTGTGGCCTTAGACCTCTTATGGCAGCATCAGAGATTTGCCACTTTCCTTCTCCATTATCAAAATAGTAATCTGAAGGAAGATTCTTTCCTGCGTCCGGTATGTGGGGTTGACCAACTTTACGAAAAAATCCCCCTTCTGTATCGTAGGTATAATCACTTAATTTGTCTTCATTTTTCGGTACAAATTTTCCTTCCAACGAGTCGTAAAAATAATCATCCTGTTTCAAGTAGAAGAAATTAAACTAAATCCTCTCCTTTAATAATTTAAAAAATATTCTACATAGTACCCAATGAAATATTTTGCTTTTTAATGAATGTCATAGCCGTAATTTACTTATAATCTAATCCATAAAGATCTTCAAACGATCTTAGAATAATTAATGTATTTGTGCATTTATGAGAATAATACATATTATAATTTGTTACCTCCTCGCAGGAAAAACCCGAAACTTTACATCTCAGGAATTAATAGGATGAAACAATTCAATAATTTTTAATAAATCAACAAAAGTTTAGGATAGAAATGAGTCTCTACTCTATATCTTGCAAATTGCAAGATGTAGAGTAGAGATGACCCATTTCTGTCCAGTCAATTGCCATAATTGCCAATCGCAATTGAATAAAGTTATTATTATGTTATTATGAAAGTATGTTTCAAGTTTCAAGAATAATAGTCTCATCTCAACTCAAATAGCATCTAATTGTAAGCTATAGATAAAATGTGAGTTGAATGGATACTGAAAGTCTGAAACCATATTTTACTCATAACTTCATCGAAGGGAAAATATTCCAAGGTAAAACTCGGCTAGGTATTATAATTTCGGTTAAATATTGTTTAAATATGATATCACTCGCATCCAGAGAGAGAAACTTTTATTTCAAAAGAACATAAAACGTACGTACGATTTCTTAAATATTAGATCTGTAAGCTACCCATCATGCTTACATGCCCTAGCCCTAGATCCGCCCTTGCTCTACAAATTATAACTGGGTATTTGGACTACATACTGAAAATAATAATTACTGAAAATTCTTACTAATGTAAACAATTCATACAAATGTGTGAATTGAATTACATACTTACATCTGTCTTTCCCGATCTTCCACGTTTTCCGACAAGAACTCTTCTTTTACCAGCATTATGAGCATCCAATTCGCCTGGATCAACTTTCACTGCCAATTGCCACTCCCGAGAATTTTCATTGAAAAAGTAATCTTGATGTGTTAATTTGTTGTCACTGAAGGAACGATAAAATTTGTATAATATACATTTAGAGCTCTTTAGCACAGTTAGAATATTTACATACAACTTACAAATTCATATGTATTATTTATGTCATTTTAAGTATTGCATCAATTATAATTTATACAGTTGATATGATTCACTTCTAAAACAGAAGCTAACCTGGGACCATTAACCCCTTGCAACTTCCAACGATTCCGCTTGTGATCAAATTCATACAATTCAGGATTAGTTTGGTCTACGCAATAATAGAAATGATTGAGAAATAAATTCACGATTTCACTTTTTCAACGAATCATCAACATTACAAGAAAAATAAAACTGATCCTTACCTCGGATGTAGTATCTGCCTCTTTGGTCGTCAAAATAATAATCGTAAGGAGATGTTTTCTTTAGCTCAGACTCTTTCTTAGGCTTCCAAATACCTTCGTCGATATTAAAAACGTGGTCTCGAGCTACAAATTACATAAACATTAACAGCATGAAATCTTATAGTAAGCGAATGTCCTGTTCCAACTCCAAAGTCCAAACACAGTGCAGTGACTGCAGTGCATTGAAGATTCTTTTCTTAACCAGCAAAACAGCATAATTATATTTATTTTATAAATCAAATCGTTATTAGAATCTTACGAAATAGCCCTGATTCACCGGGACCATAAAACTCGCCGATCTTTTTCCACATTTCATCATTAGGATCATACTTGTAGTCAGCATCTCTGACAGGATCTTTCAACCTCATTTTTCCAGCGGTACCATCATAATAAAAGTCATCTGAGAATGCAAAGAGAATCATTCACATAATGAACTCTTTTGATTTTGACTAAAGACAATTTTACCTGAAGTCAATGTGGAGGTTCCTCTGGGCCCTTTACATATCGTCCTGCGACCTTGGATGTGAAAATCAATTTTATCTTCATCAGGAACTTCATCTTTTGGGTGCCACCTGTTGTCGTTTTCATCGTAGTAGTAATCTGATGGGTCCATGCCATTTTTGCTTGGTCCTCTGACATTTTTTTTCTTCCAGCAAGTGAAATCATGATCGAAATCATAATCGCCTTTAACATTTTTATCTCTTCGGTAAAATTTTCCATCTTTATTGTGGAAATACCAGTCATAACTGCGGCAGTAAAAATTGAAAACTTCTGTAAAGAAAGTTGATACCTAATGTACCTACGGACCTAGGTATACCTAGGTATAAGTTTGAGGATTTACTTGACTTACGGAGATTTACTACTGGATATTTGTTTTTTGAAAACTTTGTCCACGTTATCAAAGAAATATTCTCCATCCGGCTCTTTTGGGAGGAAATCATCCAAATCATCATCCCAATACCAATTGTTTTTAAGATTTTGTTTTCCACTTTTGTCATCTTGCCAATTCTTTAGTTTATCTGCTAGAGCTGCATTAGCCACAGCTTCATCATCATCATCGAAATTACCGATTGCAGCCTTCTGCCTTTCAAAATTCATTTCTGGAGGTGTTTTTGGCGGATCTGCCTTACATTCTTCAAAGTCCAAGTATACACCTCTGGTCCTAAATAGACTACCTATGAACTTCGGTGGCCTAAAACAACATTATGCACACTTGTGTGAAAATAGATATTTAAACCACTATGCAATACACTTACCTAGGTACTAGGTACTAGGTACCTAAAGTAGTAACGCATTATGTAAATCCTACCAAAATTTTGTGCTATCACATTCTTTCACACGATACCATGCATCTTTCATTCTTCCTTATTATGCAGTCATAGTTAGCAAATTAAACGTTAATATTGTTATTATTTTATAATTTATGCCAATAATTTCCAAACTAATTTTTACAAGCATAACTACCAAAAATTTCTTGCGGCTTTTTCAGTAAAAGTTTCTGCAAGTTCGAAATCTTTGACTGCCTCCATCTGTTCCTCGATCTCGATAAAATATTCAGCGTATTCTTCATTGAGAGTGAAACTCTGAATGAAACAGCCATCGAAATACCAACCCTACAAATATCATAAAGCCATGAATATGAAGAATGATAAATTATCAACAATGAAGACCGATAGTTTGTAATGGATTTAAAAAATCAGGAATGTACCAAAATTGTCGGGAATTTATAATACTCAATAAAATCCGCTTCCCTTTCTTCCTCTGCTATCCGATTTTTATATGCTTGTCTCTCGAGTTCCGCTTCAGTTTCGTTCCCGGTTAACTTTGTCTTTTTGGGCATTATGATTCAGGAGGATACAATATGTCTAAAATGTTGTTCACATTAACAGTTTTAATAGTTTTATGATATAATACATTGATAACTTTTTTAATTCACGCAAACTTCACGTTTTTCACCCGGTAATACGCATTCAGCCGTCCGGGATTCCAATGTAAATAAGTTTCAAGCAAAGAACCTATAATAAGTTTCAAGTTCAAGCAATCATGCCCCAGAGTTTCTTTAGTAACTTAAAGATTAAATATTAAAATAATCATTAAAGTTTCTGATTATGTCATATGCAGGTCTAATGATAATGATTATTCCATTTCCAATACGTATGCATTTTGCATTTGTAGTGTACATTTTGCATTTGTTGTCCATATACATGTGATATAATATGTGTACTGTAAACTGTAAATATTATAGGTATTGGTTAGTAGCACAATGTAATAATTAATATAATATACAATATTACATGAAGATGAAACACGTTTTTGTATTGTGTGCATGTAAATGTTGTATGTAGTATGTATATGGTCGTACAAACATTTTGTACTATGAAGAAGACTGTTTTCTTTCTCGTAGGCGCTTATCGTTCTCGTTTACGTTTTTGAAAATTGTCAATTTTTGGTAAAATTTTATTTTACCATGTTACTTTCGCTTATCTTAGCTTTCATTTGATGTATTACACCCAAAAATCTGTGTACTAGTGTAGGAGCCAAATGGCAAAAACGGTATAGGGAAAATCTCATCATTATGATTGTTTTAAGTGTTCCTCAAACGAATACAACGCAAAGCTGTCTCAATGATTAAACCGATTTTTTGCATTTATTAATGAAGAAGGATTATCAGCAGCAGCACTTACAAATAACATCATAGTATAAAAATCAGTACTGTAAAAGTTTTCATTGAGTCATTAGTCCGTTCGTACATTATACAGGTATGTACTGTACATGAACTGTAGGTTTTTTATGAATATCAATGCAGTCAGTTTTTCTCATTCATTAGTCATTGATTGCGAACATTCATTAGACTTTTGATTCATTAAATTGTTTTACAAAAATGCAAACTTTAATTAAATAGGATTCTTTTAATTACAATATACACATATTAATAAGTTAAGATAATAATCTATGTATACCTATGCTCCATTTATAGTTCATACCTACGATATACCTACCTAGTACAGCATGTTTATTATTATGTGCTGCTGTAGGGTACAAGTATCAAGAATGCGTACACACAGTACACTATGCATACCTACTTATCTATAGTATTTACCCACACCCACACGACATGGATTACAAGACTGAAAAAAAGCTGCAAATAAAACCGCTCTCCCATGCATATGTCCTTTCTTTAGACTTCAAAGCAGCGTTAACTCCGTCATGTCAATTTACTTTTTATATGCAGACACATGTAGATTGTTTAGCAGTTGTTGTAGAATTAGATTTTTGTGGCAGACAATCCTTTGTTATATGTACCATCATAATGTACCTATGTGTACTATAATTATGAGAAGAACAGGTAAAACTTTTCTGTAACATGATAACTGGGAATTGGTAAACATAATTTTATGTTATGTGAACACCGAACTTTAAGCTTTTTTCTCACTAGTAATAATGACCATACGGCGGATCAATATTTATAAAAACCCATAGTTTTTAATATATGATGTAGAATGTGTCAAGACAGCCCATAACGCAAAGATAGAACCAATTTGAGTGGATATACACTAAAAAGTCCAAATATTTACAGAAATGGACTAAAACCATCTAAATATTGACTATATTTACCAAAAGCGTCAAAATACTGATAATATTTACCAAAATGGTCAAATATTTTTTTAAAGATGGAGATACGAGTATACGAGTATACGAGACCTCATAATATGTGTAGAGGAAGAAACGACAATTAAAGTCGGAAATGAATAAATATCCGCCCTTTGCTACTGACATATATTACGATAGAAATACTTGAATGTACACTGACAAAATGGCAACACGTTTAAGAGAATAGAGATATACATTTTGTACAGTGAAATTGAGTGAAAATAATATATTTATAACTAATAATACAAATAATATTACGTATAAGAATTACATACATGAACTCATGAACATTATGAAAGTAAAAAAGGAGGGTGCACACAGGTTAGGTATTCTTTTTCCAGCAATGGGAAAGTTGTTACATATTACATATATATAACATTTATGATTTTCATTCATAGTTGAATTCAGTAAATGTGGCTTCTTTGACCGTAAAGCCCGACAGAGATATTTCATGGAATGTTGCTGTGTTTGCTAATACTGACATTAAATGGAATTTCTCCAAGCTGCA